>JAWQFJ010005423.1:107500-115000 GCA_034096865.1 Theodoxus fluviatilis
ACTGCCTTTACATCTGACTGCCTTTACATCTGACTGCCTTTACATCTGACTGCCTTTACATCTGACTGCCTTCACATCTGACTGCCTTTACATCTGACTGCCTTTACATCTGACTGCCTTTACATCTGACTGCCTTTACGTCTGACTGCCTTTACATCTGACTGCCTTTACATCTGACTGCCTTTACATCTGACTGCCTTTACATCTGACTGCCTTTACATCTGACTGCCTTCACATCTGCTTTCATCATGTTGACACATGTTGACACCGGCCTATTCCTTGCAAGATCTTGCAAGGTTCCTAGCGTAAGCAACGCACCCATGGTGTGATTAGGCCTGGATGCAGCTGTGAATCAACAGCTGGTGGTAAGGGTGTTCTGCCTTGAAGTGGAGATGGTGGTGGTAGATGACTGTGTGCATCTAATTTGTCCTTTGTTTCATGGAGAGTCTGTCTTTCCAGATGAAATGGTGGGTGAGTGCTTGGTGTTGATGTTTCTGTTAGATTTAGAGTGGTAGATACCAGCAGTTATGTTCTCTCAGGGTTGGATATGGTGTAGTGTTGCTCTTGGGTTGGGCTTTTTTCTACAGTGGTTTGAACACAAGGTTGGGTCTAATGATGAGACCCTGTATTAATGCCCCCTGGCAGCCTCTTTGGCTGCCGTGGGCCGCCCCTGGCTGAGCTACTGGAGCAGGCCCCTGGCTAGCTACTGGAGCAGGCCCCTGGCTGAGCTACTGGAGCAGGCCCCTGGCTGAGCTACTGGAGCAGGCCCCTGGCTGAGCTACTGGAGCAGGCCCCTGGCTGAGCTACTGGAGCAGGCCCTGGCTGAGCTACTGGAGCAGGCCCCTGGCTGAACTACTGGAGCAGGCCCCTGGCTGAGATACTGGAGCAGGCCCCGAAAGCCCAGCAGCCAGGGGGTCCAGCTGATGAGGGGAGCATCATGTGGCTCTGGCCATATAGTGCATTTTCACTGTGTTTGATATGGGCTCTTTTTTAAAGGACCAATCAAGTAGTCCATTGACAAAAGGATACGGTGAAGTGTAAAGGGGGTCAAAGATTCTTATATATACATAGTCTATGAAGGCTGATGGGCTTAATAACTCATTATCTTCATCTCCTTTATCATTTTGACTCTGAATCCTGGACTTTCATGCCAATGAACTGTTGACTGACATGAATGCTTCTCTCGTTTTTCCCCTACCAGGGCTGCAAGCACTTGTGGTGTGGCATCACAGAGCGCCTGCGTGAGGAAGAAGAGGAGGTCTTTCACCCCCCTCCCCCAGAGCCATCCGCCCCTCCGTACGCTTACACCTACATGGAGCATTCATACCCCTTGGACGACCTCAACTACAAGATGGACTACGAAGAGACCGACCCTCTGGCCCCGTCAAACAGCACTCGAATCTGATGGAGGAAGCTCTGAGGTACAGGACCAGCAAGCCTGCAACGAGAGGGCATGGATGTTTCTGGGCCTGTTAGGGAGCTCTTGAATCTGATAATTTTGGACTGCGAAGATGGTGTGACCCTTTCTGGGCTTATCAGGTAGTTATTGAATTTGATGACTTGACTGAAAAATCTGTTGTGAGAGGTCAGTATCGCCTCTGGGTCTATGAAATAGCATTAGACACCTGGTAACATGAGCCAAAAAGCTAGTGACGTGAAACATGTGCTAGCAGAGGACATACTCGTCTCTAGACCTGTCTGACAACTGTGTTGCGTTTGGCTTGGGACCCATTGTGAAAGGTCAATGGGGAAATGAGTTTGGCCTGTGTCCATGTAGACCTTTGCAATCAGGTGATTGGCAGTTGTGGATGAAACAAAGGAAAATACATTTTCACCTGTGGTTCCCACAACATTTGACCCAGGATGAGAATCTGTTTGGATTGGATTATGGAAATCCATGAAGAAAAACGTGTGTGTGAGAATGTTTTTAATGCTTGGGGGCCTACGCTCGTCACTTGCAGGTAGGGAGTGGGGACTGGATTGATCCGACCACCAGACTCATGAACCCGTTTAATGGTGTTTGCTGGTGACTATGGATCTATCTGGACTGGATCATGAGGCAAAACAGCAAAGGTACTCTGGTGTGAGATGGGGACCTCCCTCTGGTACTTAATTACGACTGGTGACTGAAGACTTAAAACCAGGCCACCAAAAAGCATGCAATCAAAGGATACTCTTGCTTCCGGATTTATTTGAAAGAGTTTACTTGTGTGTGTACAAGTGGGGCTGTGGAGTGTGCCTAGGAAGGCAGTGTTAACATCTGAGGATGCTTTTGATGTCTGGTCTGTTCCTACCGCAAACAAAACTGAAACACAGTATTTTGGAATGGGACAACAAAACTTCATGAATTGGAACTCATGGCAAATCCTTCCTCCATTTTTTTATTTCTTTTTTTTTCATGGGATGTTTAGAACTGGTTTCAGTTGGATGAGAAAAAAAATGAAACTGTTGAGAAAAACAATTCTTTGAGAACCCATTTGATGTTTGTTTTAACTTTGGGACTGGGATTGACGGATTTTGATCTTTTGGGATTGAAACGGGATACTCATGTTGAAGGACCAGTTCTGTATGTAGTCTCTTCCAACATCACTCACGCCGGATGCTTGGAAACCTTTCTGCAGAGTCTAAAGAAATGACCATTTTTCTTCTTTCAAAATATTCCACAACTACAGATTTCTTCTCTGCAAAGGGTCCATTTGTGGCAGATGTGCTTCCTTGGTTCACAAGGTCCCATACAACAGGTAGTCTTTCTACAAACTGTCAGTTCATTATATGTATTCTTGCTTCAAATCATTCTAAGAGAGCATGGTCTTTCCTGCAATTTTCCTAAATGGAACTGTCATCCCCCCCATCCCCACCAAAATATAATTTTATGACGGATGTTCTCTATGCAAATATAGAGGCAGATGTTCTTTTTCTTCTTCCTTTTTTTCAATATGTTCCCAAGAGAATGGTCTCTGTACATTGCCTGTGCAGGAGAGATGTTGTACCAACAGAATGTCCCTGAAAATCCGTTTTTCTCAAGGAAGAGTATCTGTAGGGCTGATACTCTGTCATCAGAATGTCCCTGAAAAGCAGTTTTTCTCAAGGAAGAGTATCTGTAGGGCTGATACTCTGTCATCAGAATGTTCCTGAAAAGCAGTTTTTCTCAAGGAAGAGTATCTGTAGGGCTGATACTCTGTCATCAGAATGTTCCTGAAAAGCAGTTTTTCTCAAGGAAAAGTCTCTGCAAGTCTGATGTTCTTTTGTCAGGATGTTTCTAAAAGCAGCTCTATTCACAGTGGATGGACCTTACACGGCAGCACTTCTGCTCCTAAAGTGCCGCTAGATTACAAGTGGCCTCTCCATCATGGGTCCGCAAGCAGCAAGTCTTTCCTCACGATGCACAGGTTTGCCATCCGCCTGCACCCTTTGTCTGGAATGAAGGACTTTGTGACTGGGCACCATAGATCGGGTCATAAGCCCAACTAGTCATTTCAGAGATACAGCTGTGTCACATCAGTTGGGAGAAACCATGTGCATTTTCTCTTGTAGCATTTTCTGCCTCTATTACCCCACTGGAATTGATCTATTGCTCGTAAACTAAACAAATCAACATATAATGTAAAAGATGATAATAATAATAATAATAATAATACTTTGTTTGCCGTAAAAACAAAAATGGTTCACTTAGCCCAACTAAGACCTTTCCCTCGGTTGGCTACTGTTCATACCAGCTGTTGTTGTTGTTGTTGTTGCGTACCTGGGCTAAACACTCCCAGGATCACCCAAGTTGGTGAGATGATTGCGTGTGACTGTTTTTGAACACCCCGCCATATAGGCAGCCACACTCCGTCTTCAGGGGATTTGATCTCTGTCTCCAGAGAATGCCAGTTGTTATGTTAGGAGCTTACCACGGTTGAAGATAATCCCCACATAACAGTACAACATAACAACATTTTGCTGTAGCCTTGGTTTTTGGCTGGAGTCAACAAATAACAACAGCCTTTGCCCAAGGCAAGTTCATACCAGCATATCATACCTACTGCAGAGAGTGTTCTCTTCCTGTAGTGGAATTTTTGCGTAGCCTCATCACAGGATAGAAAATGATTCAGTCATAAACAGATTTTGAAGCTGGTCCATGCAGAATTGCCATATTTGTATACCAGTTTTCTCCAACTTTTATGTTTCATTGCAGTTTTTAAAAATTCAAATATGGTAGTTGTAACTTGCAGAATTTTAAAGATACAGATGTAATTTTGGTACAGTTGAAAAGCCTGAACTTTCAGTTTCAAATTGATAGCAAGGATTTCTAAAAGTAAAAAATAAAACTTGTGACTTGTTTTGTAATGATCAGTCACATCTAAGGATGCTTCTGTTTGTGACTTGTTTTGTGATGTTCAGTCACATCTAAGGATGCTACTGTTTGAACAAGATGCTGCACTCCTCACAGAGATCGCCCGGGAAATGATTGAAGGTTCACGCCTGAGTATTGGTTTGAACAAATGTGGCAACGTACAGTGGATGCTGATGACCCTATCTCTACCTCCTCACCCCTTAAAAAACAAAAGTTTCTTGACTTCACCTCTGTAACTGAGTACCCTAATGCATGTGTGTGCATTCCTACGCCCGGACCAAGTTGTGGAGTAGCCAGGAAGTAGTGAATCTGCTCTAGAGCGCACGACATCCATGGAGGTTTTTCATTCCACCTGGCACCAGAATCCAACAAAACTAATGTGGCAGCATTACGGCGATTCTCAGACACGATTTCCGTGACGATGTCTGAATTGACCAGAATCCAACAAAACTAATGTGGCAGCATTGCGGCGATTCTCAGACACGATTTCCGTGACGATGTCTGAATTGACTTTGATGAAGGAATGACTGTCTGTTCCATTGTGAATATAGACAGCTTGCTTTTTTCCTCAGGAGTCACCTGCCCTTTGTTTCAAGCAGACGGATGTAACACATTTCATCTGCTTTGCTTATGTGAAGCCCAAGCAGAGAAATTGTCGTTGGAATTGAAGAGGATTGTTCAATTTTGATGCAGTGAATACAAAGAATATGACTGAAGAACTTGATTTACACCTAGTCACCAGTTTGAAGGGTCCTGTCAGTTTGAAGGATCCTCTGTTTGGAGGAAAAGATGGAGAACTGTCCAAACTATTGGTTTTTGCTGTGTTTCTTGCAGAAGAATGAAAACAGCTGGTGTGTTCACTCTGTAGGAAGTCTTTTACAAATCGTCAGATTGTTGCTGTTCTCACACAATATTATCTGTGCACGTTGCAAAGTTCTTCAGAGGGAGATGTAACAAGAGTTTCTCCTTCCCATCTGCCTTCTTTCCCATTTCCACTAATTAATAGAGTGGAAGAGTCTTGAAGGAGTAACCCTATAATTAGCCTTGTCTTCATCTTCAAGCACGATAGAATCAAGGGAGGTTCTGTGAGAATGCAACATTGCTTCCTTGGGCAAGCAGAGTTTTGGTTTGCACCCACCGTCAGTCTTCAAGTTGTAAGCAGGCCATGAGGGCAAGCAGAGTTTTGGTTTGCACCCACCGTCAGTCTTCAAGTTGTAAGCAGGCCATGAGGGCAAGCAGAGTTTTGGTTTGCACCCACCGTCAGTCTTCAAGTTGTAAGCAGGCCATGAGGGCAAGCAGAGTTTTGGTTTGCACCCACCGTCAGTCTTCAAGTTGTAAGCAGGCCATGAGGGCAAGCAGAGTTTTGGTTTGCACCCACCGTCAGTCTTCAAGTTGTAAGCAGGCCATGAGGGCAAGCAGAGTTTTGGTTTGCACCCATCGTCAGTCTTCAAGTTGTAAGCAGGCCATGAGGGCAAGCAGAGTTTTGGTTTGCACCCATCGTCAGTCTTCAAGTTGTAAGCAGGCCGTGAACTGCTCAATCCCCTCTTCAACCAGTCATTTTCATTGGAATGATAGAAACAAGGAGGGAGTTTTGCATGGGGCAGACCAGAGTTTTTTCTCTTATGCTCCACTCTCGCAGTGTTAATGGGAAGTGGCTTTGGCAGTTAATATCAGAGGCAGGTTGATGGCATTTTCAGTCGGACAGAGAAGGGATGGTGTGTGTGCTCGTTATGGTGTATGCAACATGGTTCAACTTTCCCGTAGGTCTTAAGTCTGTTTCGAAGAAGAAGTAGATCAGATCTAGGTGAACTCCTTGCATAATTTGCACTGAAACCTTTTGGTATTCATCCCAGCACCTGTGTAATTCATGGTGTTTGTGTCCACATTGTGTGATTTTCGTCTTCATTTCACTTTTTGGGGGCAGACATTCATGCTGGGAAGAAGTGTCACATTCCGTTGAAAGGACTCAAACATTCATCTGAGATTATCCGTAGTGGCTTGTGATATTCTGTGGTGTGATAAACATTTGTCACCAGCCACCTCAAACTCGGTCCTAACTCTTTTTTCTCTTTTTGGTTGCTGTTTGGAGATCCAAGCAGATGATATATGTAGAGTCTTTTCAGGTTATTTGGATACAAGCATGAATGCTGAAGGACAGAAATTAAAGAAGTTCTCATTTGAAAATTTGTGTGGTTGCAAGGTTGATACACTGATAGAGGTTATAACTGGGTGAATTTCAAAGTGAAGCCTAGTTAGTTGAGGTGAGGCAGTATTTAAACATATTTGACAGGGAAACTTTGAAGTCCCTGGAATGCATTTCTGCCAAGATATTGGAACAAACCCAGACTGAATTTCATCAAGTATTTCAGCATGCAGTGCTAAATCAACAACAAGATGGAACAGTATTTGCAGACTGGCTTCAAACACTTGCTCAGTGACAAAAACCGTGAACAAGTTCAAGCAGATTTGCCATGTATCATCAAACTGTCAATCAAATGCATTGTTTTTGAAGAGCTAAGTCAACCTAGGGGAAATGGACAGATGTGGAAATTCGTTTTAGACAGACCAGGAAATGAAAATTTCTTGACTCAAGGTTCTTTGTTTTTTTTTCCAATGTCTCTTGCTATCCAGTCTGCCTCAATCATTCACCTCTTTCTGTCCATCCCATTCCAGCCAATTGTGCATCTCCATGTTGAGAGGAAGAATATAGACAACAGTTTACTGGGACCTCAGTGTCCCACTTCAACACCCATGATCTCTTCCAGGGAATCTGTCACCAGCAATTGGGTTTTTTGCCTCTTGTACTGTGAAATGGACCAGAGTGAAGGGAGGGATTACCCCATTGCTGACTGAGTGATCTGTTCTTTGTTTTTGTTTCATTGGATGCGGTGTGTGTTTTGTAGTTTGATGTCAGTAGTCACTGTCTGAGGGATAGGACAGTAAGCCTTTACCCCATCAAAAATCAATTTTCTTGTTGACCCCTTCATCATTACCACACCACCACCCCCTCTCTCCCACCCCCCTACCCCCACCTCAACACACACACACACACACCCTCCTCGTCCTCAACATCCTCCTCCTTCTCCTCCTCCTCCTCCTCCTCCTCCTCCTCCTCCTCCTCCTCCTCCTCCTCACCACCACTATCATCACTACCACTGCCACAT
>JAWQFJ010005425.1:5000-12420 GCA_034096865.1 Theodoxus fluviatilis
CACATAGTAAGACGTAGCTTTCCTCTCATGCATACGGGCCTAGGTGAGAACTGTCTAAATCATACCTAACCCACAGATAACATTGCGAATCATAATATGGGCGCCTGTGCATATGATTTTGCGTGTAAGTATGCATCTGGACACAAATATGTGTACATGAGCTAGTGTGTACGAGCGCGCGCGAGCGTTTGAGGGGAAGGAGGGAGGGACAGAGAGAGAGAAAGAGAGAGAGAGAGAGAGAGAGAGAGAGAGAGAGAGAGAGAGAGAGAGAGAGAGTTGTAAGACACACCAGGAATAAATCCTTGATGGCAAAATTGAGATTAATTAGCAATTTCCTCTTGACTTTTCTGTGACGTAGCTGCTGTTGCCTGCAAACTTCTGTCAAGTTGTTTAGGTACACGCTTTGAGTATCTGCATGTATCATAGAACCAAATCTTGCTATACCTGTCAGACAGACACCACATAAATATGTATCAGATCACAAACGACGAGTTTGCTACGGTATGGCAAAGACTATATTAATCATAATCAGCTTTTTCCACAACAAGTAAAATGCTTACACACACTGAATAATTAAATGCTCTAAAGTGTATCTCGTCACCTCTTTCCTCCGTCTTCGCAGATTACGGAAAGGATCATTAGATTAAAAACGTATGCCAAAGGTTTATAACATACTGTGAGCGTGGAATGTGCAGTAATGACAAAGGAACACACGCAACAGTCCTGCAACGGTACGCAACTTCAACGAGTGAACCGCAATGAGCTTCGCTGCCATTCCATCTCTGACTCATGACAGGCAAGGGTAAAGATGGCTGATGTGCGCCTTATTCATGCGAGGTCCTCCACAACTCAAAGGGTTAATTGACCGAGACACGCTGTACACTCTCAGCTGATGCAAAGAAAAAACTATTTCGGCAGGTTTTTTAATAACCAAACAGAATGATGACACCATGATTTCACAAGGATATGGAGAAGGTAGTCTTCACATTCGGTCAACCTGACGAACCTACGCCTCTCTCCTAATAGCCAACATTTGACAGTTCCAAAAGGACGGGTTTTAGGAAGTGTGGTCAGTGAGAAAGACAAGAAGTTCTCTCAACCAAGGGATATAATTTCGAGTGATCTTTCGCTTGTTCTCTGGATGACCACGCTTTGGTGCATTTTGCCTTTGTCAAGTTTTTTTTAACGCAAAATCTCCCCTGGACTAAACTTCGTTCACCTTCAGAAACCACTTGCCATCTGTACTATAGTTGATGTTTGTTTTTATTTTTCCGCCACGGAGAATGTATTCATCCTCATGAAGCGGCACATGAATGCGGCTGCTAGATAAAGTCGTACATCCTCAACGGCTGGATCTCACTGTCATCGCACTCCTGCGGCGCAACTCCAGTTACTCCAGTAGATCCATCGCGCTTTGCATCAGACAGAACAGTGTGTCACCATGGGTAATTCAAAGGGACGCTATCCTCTCCCTCAGGACAAGATGGATGGGCAGTGCTTTGTCCATCATAAACATAGTGGTATTGCCTCAGCACTAGCAACCTTGGGACAGTATTTGCCAGCTAGCTGGACCAAACATCTAGGCTGTACACGAACTGTTCCGTGAAGTATGGCACAAAATTTCTTCAACCGACCTTTACTGAATTTACTTTTCAGATCCACCCACTAACCTTTACGTGGTTGTAGAGGCCCTGTGTTGTGTAATGCGCTGTAGGGTGAAGAGGTGTAACGTGACCTGCTGTAGTGTTATATGACGTGATGTGGTGTTGTGTGACGTGGTGTAATGTGACGTGGTGTGATGTTATGTGACGTGATGTGGTGTTATTTTACGTGGTGTAGTGTTGTGTGACGTGATGTGGTGTTATGTGACGGGATGTGGAGTTATGTGATGTGGTGTGGTGTGGTGTGACGTGGTGTAGTGTTATATGATGCGGTGTGGTGTTGTGTGACGTGATGTAGTGTTATGTGACGTGATGTGGTGTTATGTGACTTGGTGTGGTGTTATGTGACGTGGTGTGGTGTTATGTGATGTGGTGTGGTGTTGTGTGACGTGGTGTGGTGTTATGTGACATGGTGGGGTGTTATGTGACGTGGTGTGGTGTTATGTGACGTCGTGTGGTGTGACGTGGGGTTGTGTTATGTGACGTCGTGTGGTGTTATGTGACGTCGTGTGGTGTTATGTGACGTAGTGTGGTGTTGTGTGACGTGGTGTCATGTTATGCAACGTGATGTGGTGCTATGTACCGTAATGCGGTGTTATGTGACGTGGTGTGGTGGTATGGGACGGGGTGCGGTGTTATGTGGCGTCGTGTGGTGTTGTGTGACGTGGTGCTGTGTTATGTAACGTATTGCGGTGTTATGTGACGTCGTGTGGTGTTATGTGACATAGTGTGGTGTTGTGTGACGTGATGTGATGTTATGCGACGTGATGTGGTGTTATGTACCGTAGTGCGGTGTTATGTGACGTGGTGTGATGTTATGTGACGTGGTGTGGTGTTATGTTATGTGACGTGGTTTGGTATTATGTAACGTAGTGCGGTGTTATGCGACGTGGTGGTTGTTATGTGACGTCGTGTGGTGTTGTATGATGTGGTGTTGTGTTATGTACCGTAGTGTGGTGTTATGTGACGTCGTGTGATGTTATGTGACGTGGTGTGGTGTTATGTAACGTGGTGCGGTGTTATGTGACGTGGTGTGGTGTTGTGTGACGTGATTTGGTGTTATGTAACGTAGTGCGGTGTTATGTGACGTCGACTGTGTTATGTAACGTTGTGCGGTGTTATGTGACGTATTGTGGCGTTATGTGACGTGGTGTGGTGTGTTATGTAACGTGGTGCGGTGTTATGTGACGTGGTGTGGTGTTATGTGACGTGGTGTGGTGTTATGTGACGTGGTGTTGGGTTCTGTGACGTGGTGTTGTGTTATTTGATGTGGTGTGGTGTTATGTACTGTAGTGCGGTGTTATGCGACGTGGTGGGTGTTATGTGACGTGGTGTGGTGTTATGTGACGTGGTGTGGTGTTATGCGACGTGGTGGGTATTATGTGACGTGGCGTGGTGTTATGTACCGTAGTGCGGTGTTATGCGACGTGCTGGGTGTTATGTGACGTCGTGTGGTGTTATGTGACGTAGTGCTGTGTTATGTGATGTGGTGCTATGTTATGTAACGTGGTGTGGTGTTATGTGACGTGGTGCAGTGTCATATAACGTAGTGCTGTGTTATGTGATTTGGTGTGGTGTTATGTGAAGTAGTAGGTGTTATGTGACGTATTGTGGTGTTATGTAACGTAGTGCGGTGTTATGTGACGTAGTTCGGTGTATGTAAGGAAGTGCGGGGTTATGTAACGTATTGCTGTGTTATGTGACTTGGTTTGGTGTTATGGAACGAAGTGCGGGGTTATGTAGCGTAGAGCTTTGTTATGTGACTTGGTTTGGTGTTATGTAACGTAGGGCGGGGTTATGTAGCGTAGAGCTTTGTTATGTGACTTGGTTTGGTGTTATGTAACGTAGGGCGGGGTTATGTAGCGTAGAGCTTTGTTATGTGACTTGGTTTGGTGTTATGGAACGAAGTGCGGGGTTATGTAGCGTAGAGCTTTGTTATGTGACTTGGTTTGGTGTTATGGAACGAAGTGCGGGGTTATGTAACGTATTGCTGTGTTATGTGACGTCGTGGGTGTTATGTGACGTCGTGTGATGTTATGAGACATGATGGGCGGTGCTGTGGTGTGATGTTATGAGACATGATGGGCGGTGCTGTGGTGTGATGCGACAGAGTATAATATGACTTGATGTAATAAGGTGTAATGTGATGGAACGTAATGCAATGTAACTTGGTGTGGTGTGAAATGCTGTGATGTCATGTCATGTGACGTAATGTGATGTCATGCGGCGCGTTGTGATGTGTAATGTGACGTGATGTGGTATGACATGATGGGACGTGATGTGATATCATGTGCCACGATGTGACGTGATGTGCTGTGCTGTGATATAATGTGATGTTATGTGCAGTGCTGTGGTGTGATGCGACAGAGTATAATATGACTTGATGTAATAAGGTGTAATGTGATGGAACGTAATGCAATGTAACTTGGTGTGGTGTGAAATGCTGTGATGTCATGTCATGTGACGTAATGTGATATCATGCGGCGCGTTGTGATGTGTAATGTGACGTGATGTGATATGACATGATGGGACGTGATGTGATATAATGTGCCACGATGTGACGTGATGTGCTGTGCTGTGATATAATGTGATGTTATGTGTCGTGATGTGGTGTCATGCGACGTGATGACATCATGTGGCGCAATGTGACGTGATGTGGTGTGATGTGACGTGATGTGGTGTGACATGACGTGGTGAGGTGTAATAAGATGTGACATGATGGGATGCGATGGGATGTGCTGTGCTGTGCTGTGATATAATGTGATGTCATGTGACGTGATGTGGTGACATGCGACGTGATGACATAAAGTGCCGCAATGTGACGTGATGTGATGTGACATGTGGTGTGATGTATTGTGAAGTGATGTGGTGTGACAGACCCTGGTGTAACCTACGTCTAAATAAACTGGATATTTTAATTTGGTTCGCCGGACAAATATTCAAATGTAAATCATGTAATACTACTGGAGAAGAGACACATATACTACAGAAGTGGTGCGAACGAAGATTTAAAAGAATGATTGCAAAATGTATTGCATGTGGAGGAATACCCAGCAAAAATGCAAGGCAGTTTAGAACAGTTTAAGTCGAAGTGGTACATTCCACCCACCCACCCCGAGAATCAGTAAGTTGATTTAACTGTAACTGTATATTTATGCTTAGATACAGTGCCTATGATTGCTCTTAAATGACTGTACTCTTCGATGCAAATAAAGGTTTGAAATACAAAAAAAGAAAAAAACCTAATCAAAACAATAGCTGCAGAACTTTCGGAACCTGCTTCAGAGACTAGATCGTGGACAGGCCCCTCAAATCATTCACTGCGAAAGTCAGGTTGTGTTGGGTTTCTCTGCTGAAAATCCGCCTTTCTGGATGATCCACTGGGTGCTTGTTCATTAATCGAATCTTCACCTACTGAAAGATGTTCAATCCGATTATAAATATAAATCCTTAGTCGCCGGACCAAGAGAACTAGCACTTCAACTCCATTGCAGCTCCATAGGGTGCTCGGAACCCGACTGTGAAAGAAAGCGCCGAAGTCATTGTTCACAGTATTCTACGTTAGCTCAAATACACTATCTAATATCTTTGGTTAGCCCTATGTAATATCCAGTGTTATTCCTGAGTTTCGAAAATTAACGTGAGTTGTACATTTTATGCAAGGAAGTAACTCTAGGATCTGCATAGCCCCGAATGCCACAGCTACTTACCGCAAGCCATTTTGCAGGTGGACGCTCAAAGCATGGCGACTGGTTGTTTTCTTCTGTGTCCCAGCCACAAATCGCTTTCTGCTGTACCCTGCCTCTGCCTTGTCTTCCCTTGTATCTGCTGCAGCGGGCAGCGGGCAGCGGAGCAGTGCCCACTTACTTTCTCGCCCCTATGTCTCCATCAGGACTTCTGCTCTGGCTACTGAATACAGTATTGTGCCATTGTGCAACCATACCAACATCGACGACGACGACGATAATGATGAGCACGATGATTTTGGAGGTGACGGAGGCGGTGGTGCCGATGGTTGTGGTGGTGGTGGTAGTGGCGGCGGCGGCGGCGGTGGTGGTGGTTGTGGTGGTGGCGGTTATGATGGTGGCGGTTATGGTGGTGGTGGCGGCGGCGGTGGTCGTGGTGGTGGTGGTGGTGCTGCTGCTGGTGCTGAAGGTGGTGCTGGTGGTGGTGCTGGTGGTGGTAGTGCTGGTGGAGGTGGTGGTGGTGCTGGTGGTAAAAACGACGACAATGAAGACTACGACGACGACGATGCACAATTGCACATTTACGGTTTATTTTGAGGAGTTGGAAATCCTCTGACCGCAGGAACGATGCGCGATATTTGGGAAGCGGCATGGCTTCAGCAACAGCAGCAGCAGCAGCAGCAGCAGCAGCAGCAGTAGAAGTAGTAACAGCAGAAGCAGCAGCCACAACAACAGCGGCTAGAGGTAGCTGTTAACTCAGAACAGTATTGCCAGCAATCCATTTATCTTTGTGCACTTTTTATTTCTTCTAAGTTTAGGTTTTTGTAACTTACTTTGTTTGTTCAGCGCTGAACCTTTTAAAAAAATATAAATGTCGTTTAACTTTCCTGGCGATGGGTTTGTAATGGGGTCTCAGATGATTCCTTGATTAAAACTGTATATATTCAAGATTAATTTCCTCGAGTGTTTCATATGATTAGATAGTTTCTTGAGCATATTAGTTTTTTCCATTAGTGTTTCTTAAGAACTCCCGAACCCCTAAGAGAAAAGTGACGGTGTTGTTGAAAGAAAATAATGTGTTTCTCGCTCCAGTGGGAGTGTAAAAACATCCACAGATTGTGTGTTCTTTTCTTGTCTTTATAATAAAAAGTAAGTAAAACCTAATGGAATCTAGACGATATTTCCTTTCATCGGTTTACTGTCAGAGCCCGTACCGACCAAAAAAATTCATACTTTTCTATTCATAAAGAAGCATCGTCTTTTTCCTCAGCTACGAGTTGTAAACACGCACAAAAATAATAATGGGTTGATACCTTATTTACATAAAATTATAGAGCGTGCTTCTTATTTTAGGAGACGAAGGAAAGAAGCCAGATTGATTAGATTCATCTCCTTTCGATTTTCTTTTTAACCCCACCTTTCTTCATAGCATTCCCGTACATTTGCAAAATGCCCGCACGAAGGAACGCCCGTTAAGTCATCAGTGGTTACTCGTAGTCGGGGAAAGTCATGTGCGTTAACTGCAGAACGACTGCACCCAACGCACTTTGAGTTGACCCTATGAGTACGCCACTTTCAATTGACGTCATCCCCAAACACAGCCTTCACAAAGCTTTCTCAAGTTGTCTTCAGCTCTCCAGACAGTGCAGAACAACAAGCTCCCCCATCCAGTAAAGGGACTCGACAACATCAAGCGGTTCAGAACATCTCCGCGATGGATCCCGTCTCACTACGGAATGCTCCCCTGAAGACGGAGTGCGGCTGCCTATATGGCGGGGTGTTCAAAAACAGTCACACACGCAATCATCTCACCCACATGGGTGATCCTGGGAGTGTTTAGCCCAGGTACGCAACAACAACAACAACAACTATGGAATGCTTATATGGAAATGAAGAGGCCGACAAACTTGCAAAAATAGGACCACAGAAAGAACAGAGGCGGGTTTCTCAGAAGCGATCTAAACGCATCATACGCGATCCTCTCGCGGGACTAGAGGTGCGCTTCGCTTCGAAAGGCATGAAATATGATCAGAGTTAAGCGCTCACAGCGAGAACTCCGTAGCATTCCTCCTA
>JAWQFJ010005427.1:0-2500 GCA_034096865.1 Theodoxus fluviatilis
CAAGAGCAAAGGAGAGGAAGAATGAGAGAAAATTGAAAAGAAGAAGAGAAAAAAAGGAAAAGGAAGAGGGAGAGTTACGAAAGAGTAAGCGAAAAAAACACACAAAGAAGAGAGTAGGAAGAAAAAGAAAGAAATAAGAAATAGGAAAGAAAAAGAGACAGTAAAAGAAGGAAAAAAGCAAAAGAAGAACATAAAAAAGATGAGAGAAAAGAAGAAAAGAAAAAAGACAGGAAAAAGAGAGAAGAAGAAGAGGAGGGAATAGCAGAAGGAAAACTGAAGAGAAAAAAAGTTATGAAAAGAGAAGGCAAGCAGAAGAGAGGGATAGGAAGAGAGGAGAAAAGACGAAGAGGAAAAAGGCAGGAGAAAAAAAATGAAAGAAAGGTAAAACAAAAGAAAGAAAGGACAATAGAAGGAAGGTAAGAGACAAACAGACGAGGTAAGTAAAGCAAAGGAAATGATGAGAAGGACAGAAAAAGAAGGAAAAAAAAGAAGAAAAAAGAAGAGAGGAAAAGAAAAGGGAAGAAGAGAATAAGAAAAGAATAGGAAAAAGTGAGAAAAGAAGAGAAAAAAAACAGAGGATGGAAAGAAAAGGAGAAGAAGAGGATAAAAAAGAGAAGAAGAGTAGAAACAATAGAAAAGAAAGAGAAATGAGATAGAGAAAACAGAGAAAGAGAAAAGAAAGGAAAAGAGAGAAATGGAGAAAAGCAAAGGAGAAGAAAAAATGAGGAGTAATAGAAAGGTAGGGAAAAAAAAGATTAGGACAAATAGAGAAAGAAAAAAGAAAAGCTACAGAAGAGTGAATCGAAACCAAGATAGAGAGAAAAGAAGAAGAAGGTAAAGGAAAAAGATGTAGAGGATCGCGAGAAAGACAAAGACAAAAAGGAGAGGAGAAGGAAAAAAAGACAAGAAAAAAGAAGGAAAACAGACAGGACGAATGAAGATAAGGAAAAAAGGTGGAAGGATAAGTAGTAGGGTAAAAGAAACGAGAAGACAAGCGACAGAGAAAAAAGAAGAGAGAATAGAAAAAAAAGAAATGAAGAAAGGAAAGGAAAAAGAAAAAAGAAAAGAAGAAAAGAGAAAGAAGAGAGAGGGAAAAAGAAGAGAAGAGAGAGAGAAGAAGTGCTAAAAAAACGAAAGAAAGGAAGCATAAGAAGCTAAGAAGGAGAAGAAGACAAAGAAGAGGAAAGGAAAGAGAGAAGAAAGAGAGAATGAGAGAGGAGAGAAGGGCCTGACGAGAAAAGCAGGAAAAGAAGAGACGAAAGAAGGAAAAAAAAAAAAAGAAAAGGAGAGGAGGAAGAAAGGAAAAGAAAACGAGAAGAAGAGGACGAAAAGGAAGAGGAAAAAAAAAACCAGAAGGAAAGACAGGAAAAGTAGAAAGAGAACAAAAAAGAAAGGAGAAAGAAGGATGAGAGATAAAACAGAAGACAAGAAAAAAGAAGAGAAGAGGGAAAAGAGAAAGAAAGAGAAAAAGAGAAGAAGAATGAAGAGAGAGAAAGAAATGAAAAGAGAAGCTAAAGCAGAAATGAGCATCGGAAGAAAGGAAGAGGGGGCAGAGAAAGCAGAAGAGAGAGGAAAGAAGAGAGGACAGATAGCCAGAGAGATGAGGGAGAAGAGACAGGCGGACAGACTGAAGGAATATAAGAAGACAGACAGAAAGGACGAGGACAGAAGAGAAAGAAAGAAGAGGAAGAGGAAAAGATAAGAAAATAAGAAGCGAGGAATAAAGGTAAAGGTAAATCAGTAAGAAGAACAGAAGAAGTACCAAGACAATGAGATCGTATGATAGAAGAGCATAAGAAAAGTCGGATAGCAGAAGATTAGAATGAGAGAAAACGGAGTATGGGAGTAATAGAAGAATATGGCAGAATAAAGAATGATTAGAAGAAAATGAACGGAAAGAACGAAAGAACGATAAACGTAACGAAGGGGCGAATGGGGGGGGGGAAAGAAAAGAGAGAAACGGAGAAGAAATGAGGAATGAGAGAAGGGTAGTAGTAGAGATAGGAAGTAGAGGATTAGTTATAGAGGTGAGAAGAAAGACAGGATAAGTAAAGTTTCGTCCAAGAAGGAAAGAAAAGGATATGGAAAGAAAGACCTAGAGAAAGAATAGAAAGATGATAAAGAAGCGGAAGGAATCGAGAAGGAAAGGATAAGAAAGAAAGCAAATGAGAAAAGAAAGAACGAAAGAACGAAAGAACGAAAGAAAGAAAGGAAGGAAGGAAAGAAAGAAAGAAAGAAGAAAGAAAGAAGAAAGAAAGAAAGAAAGAAAGAAAGAAAGAAAGAAAGAAAGAAAGAAAGAAAGAAAGAAAGACTGAAAGAAAGAAAGAAAGAAAGAAAGAAAGAAAGAAAGAAAGAAAGAAAGAAAAGAAAGAAAAGAAAGAAAGAAAAAGTAAGAAAGAAAGAAAGAAAGAAAGAAAGAAAAAGAAAGAAAAAGAAAGAAAAAGAAAGAAAAAGAAAGAAAGAAAAAGAAAGAAAGAAAAAGAAAGAAAGAAAAAGAAAG
>JAWQFJ010005427.1:7500-19954 GCA_034096865.1 Theodoxus fluviatilis
CTACGTGAGCTCTACTGAACCCACGTAAGCTCTACTGAACCTACGTGAGCTCTACTGAACCTACGTGAGCTCTACTGAACCCACGTAAGCTCTACTTAACCCACGTGAGCTCTACTGAACCTACGTGAGCTCTACTGAACCCACGTGAGCTCTACTGAACCCACGTGAGCTCTACTGAACCCACGTGAGCCCTACTGAACCTACGTGAGCTCTACTGAACCCACATGAGCCCTACTGAACCTACGTGAGCTCTACTGAACCTACGTGAGCTCTACTGAACCTACGTGAGCTCTACTGAACCCTCGTGAGCCCTACTGAACCCACGTGAGCCCTACTGAACCCACGTGAGCTCTACTGAACCCTCGTGAGCCCTACTGAACCCACGTGAGCTCTACTGAACCCTCGTCAGCTCTACTGAACCCTCGTCAGCTCTACTGAACCCACGTGAGCTCTACTGAACCCTCGTCAGCTCTACTGAACCCACGCGAGCACCTTGCACGGAAAAACCCGTTTCAGTCCATGACAAAAACATAATTTCGTGTCCGCCGTGAGCTCCTCTCAAGCTAGTCGATTAACTTGTTTGTTAAAAAAAAGATTCACTTCTTTACAGAACTACAAGTTCTTAAAGGTCTGTCATCTGCAGGACGGCCCGAAGGAGAAAACACAAACTCGCCAGCTGATCAAATTTCGACGCGTCACACTCATCACCATCATCATCATTAACATCATCACCATCGTCGTCGTCGTCGTCATCATCAGCATCATCACCATCAAAGCCACCAGCATTAAAATGACTATCCAAATCATCGACAAAGTCATCATTATCATCGTCGTCGTCGTCGTCATCATCATTATCAAAGCCACCAGCATTAAAATGGCCATAAAAATCATCGACAAAGTCATCATAATCCTTATTTCCATTATCTATGTCTGTTTAGCATAAACATCAATCATCATCATCATCATCATCATCATCGTCGTCGTCGTCGTCGTCGTCGTCATCATCGCCGTCGTCGTCGTCGTCATCGTCATCATCATCGTCGTCGTCGTCGTCGTTGTCGTCATGATCATCATCGTCGTCATCATCATCGTCATCATCATCGTCATCGTCGTCGTCGTCATCGTCATCGTAATCATCATCGTCATCATCATCATCATCATCATCATCATCATCATCATCATCATCATCATCATCATCATCATCATCATCATCATCATTATCATCATCATCATCATCATTTTTAAAAATACAAAATCATAATATTATTAAAATCATCATCATTAGAATCTTCATGAGAACTATTATCATAAGAAGCATTGAGATGATAATGTTTTCATGAAAGTGGCTGACGACAGCGCTAGTGCTGGTTGTTGGGGTTGGAGGGAGCCAGCCCACTTGTTTTCTCCCTGCCATTCCGGAACGCCTGCGTCCCACAGAGTTTCCTCTTTCCTCCCGACCTTCCTGTCTCGAACACTTCTCACGGCACCGATATCAGTGATCTCCAGTTGTCATTCTCTCCGCTCGTTTTGGACAAGTACTAATAGCGACATCGCTTGCCAAAGCCTCGGAAATAGCAAAAACCTGTTGGTTTTGGGGGAGAAAGAAAGTGGTCTTATCTACTTTGCTGTCTGGCGTTATGGATGCCTTGACGCCTCCAATCTCCAGTGACTGATCAAGTAGCCATTTTTTCGCGGCCCTTCTGGGATCGGATCCCTCGCACGTCTGAGTGAGCGGCACACGCCAAGCCGTGGCCCTGCGGAGACTCTTAACAAAACAAAAGCATCCTATTCTTATCTTGCGTATTTTGTTTGTTCCTCCACCTCATTCATCCTCCCTACTTGACTCCAGAAAAAAAATCTCTCATGGAGTAGTATTTTGGAGAAGCCTTTCAAATCCGGATAGCATGCCGTTGACTGACTGTCTCTTCAATTGGTTTGTTAAGACTCTGCATGAATACAAAGACACGGTGTAATAATTTTTCATAGAAAGTTAACCCGAAGAACATGTACCATGGTCTGTTTCTGCTCCAACTGCAGGCATCCACGGCCTCGGGAGATTGCGGTCCTGCCCATGTGGTGTCTCCATCCTTGCAGCGTCTGGAGAGGCTGGTCCGTCCGTTCCCGGACCGGCAGTCCCTCCCGCACCTTCTGCAGACAAGGGCGGCAGGCAAAGAGGAGGTCTACTTGTCCTGCCTCCGTTTCCTCCGGATCCTACTGTCCTCCGCCTGCAGGTCTCTCCTCGTCTCACTTCTCCTGACGCCTCTCCACCAGCAGCCCTGCAGCAGTCGCGCTTGTCTGCGAGGTGTTCCCGGCTGTGTGCATCGATGCCTGTGAGAATGGGAGTTTGTCTGCATACATCCCTGCAGCACACTCGGGTGCGACCAGCCGGTATACATTAACTGCCCCAATAAATCCCCAATAATACTCATCTTTTCCAGCAGTTGGTGAAAAAAGGAATCGGTCTCCATCGCCAAAGGAAAGATGCGACTAATCAGCAAGTCAGAGGCTTCCTGCTTTGCCATTTCTGTCCGAACTAGGAAACTTTTTCTGTTTTTTTTTTTTCATGCAAACAACGCGAGCAGGTCAGCCAATGTTCCCATAAAGATTTTTGGCGTAGTTCCATACGGACCTCTCGAGAACGCCTACAGCGATCAATCATAAAACATTGTGCACATTATTTTTGTTGACACCAACGATCTAAGGCAACCCTCAACGTGCCCCGCCCCAAACACAACCAAAATAATATCATTCAGACTGTGTCGACACGATGATAAATACAAAACCTTCAATTTCTTTCTGGAGGGTTCCGAGACATTAACTACCTTTTTTAATGGTCCACAGATCCGTTGCTTCAACGCAATATCTTATTCTATATCCTGGTTTTCATGTCATTCCCCTTTCACAGTTCAAGAGTCCATCTAATCCTCCGATCATGTTAAAGTCCTTTTGCCTTTCCCAGTGCATTTCTGTTCAAACGAGCTGTGGTTTCGAGACCATCAAGTATAAAATTAAAACATTTTCACGGGCAAGGGAATAGTTTGACATGGAATGATTCACTTTGCCAAGACCTCAACAGTAATATTTTCCGCGTTAGCCGTCAGGAGCCTGACATCGTGGCGCTCTCAAAAGCAGTATGGACTTTTCAGAACTTTGCATGTATTTTGACCTGTCATCGGTCCGAAGTATAAAAGTCAAAAACGTGCAGCGAAGGAGATGACAAGTACAACACTGACGTCAGGATGCAAACGAAACCATCAACCATGCAGAGAAAGAGGCAGACATGTTTCTGGAGATTTCCAGGTCAGATTATTATTGAAACATGCGTCAATCTTCAAGACCTCATGATGTTAACCAGTCTGTCGACTATCATATGTCATTTTCGGTGCTGTCGTTTTATTGTTCAAGAGTTGGAAGGTCAACCCCTGTGCCCTGCAGAAGGAGAAACGAGCTGCAGGGAACTCCGAGCAATGCAGGCGATTCAGAGGCTGGAGGAAGATTGATATGCCAGACGGAAAAGCAGAGAGTATATGGTTTTCCCCATCGTCTTCAGAGGCAACGCTGTGACGTGGCCTGCCACTTTCCAGTTTGCTTCCTCAGCTACAGGAACAGCTAAAACCCAAAAGCATCTCCAGGACACAATCTCAAAGTTGGTCTTGACTGAAGGAGACCTACCTCCTTGTTACCGTTGCATACAAGATCAAGTAATGGACAATGGTCTTGACGCAGTTGCACTCCTTCTTCTCAAAATGAGTCTGAAGCACAATGTCCGCCTGGAGTTGACAGTTCGTAACAGCGCACACAGAAAGATGGTTGATTATATGGTCTCTTGTTTAAAAGAAGGCAGATATGAAAGGCAGGGACGATAATTATTAATGCACTTATCTCTAGAAATGCAACTTTCTCGGAAGGAAGATAAGAACACATTTTCTTATTTTACATGGTTGATCTTTTTTTACGGCCTGTGTTTAAGTACAAACCGCGAACCAAACCTTGTTGAGATGAGTTTTACCTCAGTGGAAAATGTCTCTTGTTCTTTCGTCATCTCCAGGCAGTCCCTTGCTCTGCTCTGGGATTCCTCAGCTTTTCTTTCGTCCGCTCTACCAGGTCTGCTGCGTTCGATCTGCTCCTGCTTTTCCCTACTCCTCTGCATCTATTATTTTAGTTTCTCCTTGTGTTGCTTCTTCTGTTCCTGCAGTTACTCTGGGTGCTGACACTTATCCTCAGCCGTCTTCCTTCGTAGACGGTTCTCTCTCTCTCTCTCTCTCTCTCTCTCTCTCTCTCTCTCTCTCTCTCTCTCTCTCTCTCCCTCTCCTTTGCCCCTCCGCTCCCTCTCTCCCAGCTACTTCTGCATCTGCTCTTCCCGAAGCTGATCTTGCTTTGCTGCTTCCTCTGATCTTGCTTCTGTCTCGCCTTTTCCTCAACCCGCTTTTCCTCAGGTTTACTTTGCACCTCCTGCCCCTGTCTTCCTGTTGCATATCCTTCTGTTCTTAGGGTCGCTCTGAGCTCCTTTTGCTTCTTGTTCTGCTCATCTTGGTCCCTCCCCAGCTGCTGCTGCTTTTCCTCAGGTTTACTTTGCACCTCCTGCCCCTGTCTTCATGCATATCCTTCTGTTCTTAGGGTCGCTCTGAGCTCCTTCTTCTTCTTGTTCTGCTCCTCTTGGTCCCTCTCCAGCTGCTGCTGCTTTTCCTCTTTCTACTCCTCCATCTCCATCGTTGCTCCTTCCTACTCCTGCTGCATGTTTAATTTTTTAAAAAGATGTTAAAACATAAAATCAAGTAACCATTCAATCCCCCCCCAATGTCTGAGTTACAAATGATCAATAATCCTCCCCCCCCTCCCCCCGTCAAATAGAACGCTAGGATTTATATACTCTCCCGATATGAAGAGAGTAGCATACAGTATGTCTCCACGCAGCCCTCATAAAATAGAACCACTGGATGCTGGGCTTTAATTCAATTCTGGTCAATGACTTTATTTATCAAGGGTATAGACTTGATTAAAAAAACATGTACATCTTTCAGTGGCCCTTAAAAAATAAAAATATCATGACAAATTAAGATAATTAAAAACTCAAACTCTCGCCAGGTCTGCTCCAGTAGCTTAGCCAAGGGCGCCCCCAAGCAGCCAAAGAGGCTACTTGAGGGCATGGAGACATCGTCAGATCATTCAGATTCAACCATGCGTTCAAACAACCTGGAAGAAAAAGGCTCAATGTATCGCTCGTGATGATAACCCGACAGCCCGCTGAAGAAGTGCCTATTATTTATTGACTAGCGGGGGCGAAGCTGTGGCGCTAAGCTGTCATTCTGATGTTGCATGGTCTAGCACGTGTCCCATCACATCACGAACACAGTGCAATGAGTGTCTCTTGTGCAACGTTTTTACCATTTCATTCTCAGTCAGAGGTCTAGAGAGCCAGCGCAGCAGACGTTAGACTGATGAACTTCGTTCTCATAGACAGCAACAATACAGCCAGTGTAGTGGAATGATATTAATAATGGCCATCTTTCAACGAAGAAAAAGCCGACGTCGCGATTTTATCCGTGCATACGCACCAGACCATCTGGTTGACGAAGAGAAGCAAGGTCAGTGTAATGTGCGCTTGCTGTTGCTGAGTCGGACATCAGCACTGCGCAAAAAGATAGTTTTTTTACTTCCGGATCAAAGTGGTTTCCATTAGCATTGTCTGTGGAATTCGGCGTCAGGTTTGATCTCATCCGATGTAGCAGGGGATTCAGGAACTCTGCGTGGGCTGATGGTGGTACAGCTGCTCGACTGCAGACGACTGTGACAGAAATCTGTACCACTAATGGACTGCTGGCAACCTGTGAAACGTAAAAGGAGGAAACGTCACAATTGCAAAAGGTTGCAATGAGTATCGGACAAACAGCATACTGAGCAATTTTTTTTAAAATAGGAAAAGGATTGTCTTTAGGCAGAGCGTAAAAGTAACCCGAAAACATTGGCAATGTTTAACCTGGTAACAGCATATACGGAAAAAAACTCCCAAGAATCATCTTTAGCATTTCAACCGAAATTGGTTGATAATGTGGGTGATGAAAATGCTGCTACTAAATCGACACGTTTCAGAGTGCTTTTAACCGTGCGCCGTGTGTTTACAGAAGTATCTGGTCAGCCCTCCATTTCTGAACAATAATAAGAATGTAGCGGCACCAGCATTTACATTGCTGGGGCTACTATGCAGGCTGGGAACTTTTCCCCTGCCTCCCGAGTGTTGGGCGGCAGAGGCACAGAGGGACATGGAGTCAGTCAAGTTCCCGTTACATCCATTTATTTCTGAGTAGCAATAATGAGTCCGTACTCTATGCGGCTCTCAACACAAGACTCTCAACACAAGTCTCCTAAACATCAGTCTCTCAACACAAGTCCTCTAAACATAAGTGGTCACCTCAATATATATGATCAAAACCGGAAAAGGCGTGGCATGGGATTTGTGAAGGTGTTGGCTGGGGGCGGTACCAGGGATGCGTAGGAAGAGGGAGGGGGGGGGGGGGGGGAGGGTCCGACTCACAAGAGTGATCTCTTGGAGATACTATCGCGGCAGCATCAGGTCTCCATGCTGATGACCAGCGGAGTGTCCGAGAGTGAGATAATTGGAAATGACAGTGGGAAGGGCGGCTGGCATGAACGGTATGGCTTCAGTGTCCCAGAGTCTGACGTGGGGATGGAATCAGAGATGGGGAGGTATACAAATGGAGAAAGCAGGGGAGTGGAGAGCGTGGGAACGGGCGAGAAATAGCTGAGTGGGCAAATGACCACTGGTGACAGACTGGAAGATAGGAGGGGTTCATGCAGAGAACGCAAAGTCAGCAAAGTAAAGTTTTGTCACTCTGTTACATCTCCCCATGGTGTTTCAGTACAACGTCCTCGTTGTAAATTTTGATTAATGACCTATAAGGAGTTTAACAATGAACAATTCAATTAGTGCTAGAGGATTGAGGTGACCACTTGCATACAAAATATATCATGAGACAAAACACAAATGTAGAATGGACACAAAATCTTGAATCTAGTGAGTACATGCATTAATAGGATGAAATATATACAATCATGGTGTACAACGAAATCTCACACGATACAATTGTTTATTGCTGTCTAGAAGGGGTCTTAACCAGTCAACAAGAAGACAATCCAAAACACCACACAAAAACAAGCAAGAGTTCTCATTGTTTCACATCTTCTAGAAGCGGGCTTAACCGTTCAACTAGTTGATTGGTAACAACAGGATTAAACATTTCACATTACAAAACGCAGCATAACCAACACAACAACAGAGCATGTTGGACAAGACAACTTGAAGCGGTTTTAACCCTTCAACAAGTATGTCCTCCACATGGCTAGACACACAAACCGTGCAGGCTAAAAGCGGTCTTAACCCTTCAATTAGATGCACATAAACAAACAGTGACACAAAGTGGCGTTGCTAAGCACGACAACACCCCGCAATGAATAAACATCGCAAGTTCTTCCGTAATCACTAGCAGCACAGTGATACGTAATATTAAATGAAACTTTAGGCAAAAACCCACAGTCATGGGAAACTGTAACTTTCCCTAAACAGCAATCACACAAAGAGAGCACTATCTGCATCCTTACGATGAGATATTTCCTATCAGTTCCAAACCTATAGTCAATCCGCTCTTCCAGCTTACAATACCACAATTCACAAGAACGAGGGAAACTTTCCAGTACGTCTCGTTACACAGAGAGGACGCCATCAACAACGACATAACCATGAACAATCAAAGGGTTATATGGGATATAAAGGGTATGTCATATCATTCCAATAAAATAAACCATTGTTTCATGCATTCTTGGATATCATATGATTATATGGAACTCTTATCGCATTCCTGTAATTCTCTTTACTACGTGTGGTTTTACTATACAAGGCTACGTATTGAGGTCATGCAAAAGAAAAAGGAACGGGTACATTACTTACAGTCAGAGGCACATCCAATACCTACACAAAGCAGTTCTACACATATGGTACTCCGTCACCAAAGAGGAATGACCGACAACCTGCGTTCGGTCTCACAGAGCGTCGGGGCTCAGTCACTTCACATGGAGTATCGTCACTTTTCTTCAGAAGGTCACAGGGTGATCTGTTCATGTTTTGAGCATCTCTGCTCTCACTGGGGGGTGTAATAACACTAGGAAAAGGTGACTGTGCTGGAAGGAGATCTCTTCTGTTCAGCACCTTCTCCGCACCTCCAGATTGGGGGCGTATCACATACACATGAGCTGCTGGATAGGGGCGAGCTGTCACTACACATAGTTCCGGCCGCCATCTGTCCTGAAATTTGGCGCGTCCTACCGCACGATTTCGGCGGTAGACCAGATCTCCCACCTGCAAGGTGTGGTCTTTTGCCCCGACATTCGCAGCCTGGTTCCTTCGCGCTGCCGCCTCGAGGAGGTGAGTATAAGCCCTGGCATGGGCCTGCTGAAGTCGGGAGCGATGCTGTCGCACCCAATCAACCGGTCCTTTGGCCTCGGGGAATGCAGTGTCGAGGAGTTCATCCACTGGTAATTTAGGTTCCTGTCCAAAAAGAATGTAGTAGGGCGAGAAACCTGTAGCACTGTGAGGGGTAGCATTGTAGGCTTGTAGGAGAGCAGGTAAATGCTCAGGCCACTTCCTTTTCTGGTCTGTTGGGAGAGTTCTTAAGAGGTCATGAAGAGTCCTATTAAATCGTTCACATTGTCCATTGCCCTCTGGGTGGTACGCAGTGGTACGAGATTTATTGATACCATACAGGTCACACAAAGACTTGATCACCTGGGATTCAAAATCCCTTCCTTGGTCGGAATGAATTCGGTCCGGCACACCGTACCTGGCAAACCACTCTTTCACCAAGGCCTTCGCCACTGTTGTAGCTTCCTGATTCCGGGTTGGGACTGCCATGGAAAATTTTGAAAACACATCCGTCATGATGAGGACATCTTCCCTACCATCACTGGCCGGTTCCAATTTGGTGAAATCCACAGCAAGCACTTCCAAGGGTCTGGTGGCGAGAAGGTTGCCTGATGTGGTTCGCAGGTTGGGTTGCTTGGCCATGGTACAGCGTTCACAGGCCTTTATGTAGTTCTCGACGTCCGAAGTTACACCCGGCCAGTACACCCGTTTCCGGAGAAGTTTGAGTGTCCTCTCTAGGGCTTGGTGGCCCATGTCGTCATGGATTGCTCTCAGAATGTCAGGACGCAGCGAACTGGGTAGAACCAATTGCTCGAGGTGGCCTTGAGCTGGGTCGGCGACATGTCTGTAGAGGAGCCCGTCTCGGATCCGAAGTCTCGAAAATTGCCGAAGTAGGATCTTCGAGGAATGGTCCTGTGTAGACTCTGGCTTTTGCGGCCAAGATGACAGAAACTTCCTTATCACGAGATCCTGCTTCTGCAGATCCTGCAGTTCTTGCTGAGACAGTCGTTTTCCGGTAGTCACAACGACTTCTTCCTGCAAGAGTGGCACTTCTAAGAGCGCATCAGCATGAGGACTACTGGATTTGTCCCCCTCTTCACTGAGTGCTACCAGACTGTTGCAGACCAGTCCGTGGGTGTCGCCTATTTCTTCTGGAATTTCAGTCAATGGAGAGGGAAGTGTGTCGCAATTGACTTCATCCTCTTGAGATGGTGGGAGTCGGGATAGACCGTCAGCTGGGTTTGTTTTGCCAGGGCGGTATTTGACATCGAAGGTGAACTGCGCCAACTCGGCAGCCCATCGTTGCTCTAGTGCACCTAGCTTAGCGGTGCGAAAATACGTCAAAGGGTTGTTGTCTGTATAGACTGTGAACGTGCTTCCCATCAGGTAGTGGCGAAACTTCTTTGTCACCGCCCACTTCAAGGCTAGCATCTCCAGTTTGAAGCTTGAATAGCTGGAAGATTTCCTCTCGGTGGGGTGGAGACGTCGGCTGGCGTAGGCCACGACACGCACAGTCCCATCAGGCTGTTTCTGAGATAATATAGCGCTGAGCCCGTCATGGGAAGCATCAGTTTCTAGGATGAATGGCTTCTCAAAGTCCGCGAACAGGAGGACTGGGGCTGTCGTCAAGGCGGTCTTGAGTGCTTCGAAGGCCGCTTCATGGCGGTCTGTCCATTGCGATGTGACATCAACTGGTTTCTTTCCTGCTTTTGTCCTATGGGTCAGGTCATGCAGGGGGCCAGCTATTTTCGCAAACCCCTCGATGAATCTCCGATAATATGAGGCAAATCCTAGAAACGAAAGCACATGCTTGACTGTTTTGGGACGAGGCCATTTCTTCACCGCGTCAGCTTTCTCTTGCTGGCAGAACACGCCCTCATTGGAGATCGTGTGTCCCAGGTAGTTCACTTCACGCCTAAGGAACTGACATTTCTTCAATTTGATTTTGAGTCCAACTTGAGTAATTTTCTCTAGAAATTTGTCCAGGTGAATCAAGTGTTCATCAAAGGTCCTTGAAAAGATCAATATGTCGTCCAAATAGCAAAGTAGAAATTCAAAGATGAAGTCTGAAGTGATGTTTTGCATCAAGCGCTGAAAAGTTGAAGGGGCGGTTGCTAGTCCAAACGGCATACGGGTGAACTCGTAGAGGCCAAAGGGGGTTGTGAATGCCGTCTTATGTTGATGATCAGGATGCATGCCTATCTGGTGGTATCCACTTGCCAGGTCGAGGGTGGAAAAGTACTGTGCCCCGGCAAGGGAATCAAATGACTCTTGAATCCGAGGAAGTGGGTAGGCGTCCATCACTGACTTTGCATTTAGCTTCCGGTAGTCTACACACAACCTAAGGGTGGAATCACGCTTGCGGACCAGGACAAGTGGAGCAGCATACGGGCTGTGGCTCTCGACTATGATCTGCTTGTCAAGGAGTCCATTCAGGTGTTGCTTCACTTCCAGAAACATTCTAGGTGGGATACTTCGATATGGCTCCGCCGTGGGAATGTCATCTTTTGTGTGGATCTCATGTTGGACACGATCAGTGAAACCCAAGTCACTATCATCCTTGGCGAAAGCCTTTTGATGTTTCTCCAAAAGTGCCTGTAGCTTTTGCCGCTGTAGCGCTGTACCATCAAACGAAGGACACGGGACGTGTTCCGTTGTCTGAGAACTGAGGGGATTGGCTTCATCTGTGGCTTTGACGACAATTTCGTTCGAGGAGACGTCAAACATACATCCATCTCCCTCGATGTCATCCACCACATGAAGCGTAGCGACAGATGTTCGGGCCTTCAGAAAGACGTCTTCGTGAGAAAAGTTTGCAATTCTAACAAAGCGCGCATCTTTGTCTGCACTCACCAGGGTTGGAATGAGCAGGAGTCCTCCAGGAAGGTTCTGAGCAGATGGCAGGGCCAAAAGGTGACGTCGGGGCTTCTCGATGCCTGTGATCCTGACCGTGTAGAGGGATGAAGCAGGCACCATGACATCAGTAGCTACCTTGGCAAGTCCACGAACAGAAACCGACTCTAGCTTAGCCTCCCTGATGGCTGGTTCTAGGCATTGCGATATCCTGGCGTTGCCTAGTAGCTCACCCACTCGGCACAAAACATTCATGCCCAAGAGAACTGGATGCTTGGTCTTTCGCTGCAGCATTGAAGGGTCCCTGGGAGTCTTCACCACGAGGACAGGAACATTGGCCAGTGAATGCCCTAATACCTCCATGTCTACAGTCGCTATCCCGTTATACGGCACTTCCAAGCCATTCGCAGCTCTAAGTGTCAGAAGGGTTGACACCTTCAGAGATTTGCACGGAAACCTTTTGCAGTACCAGTCTTCAGTCACTGTGGTGACTTCACTCCCTGTGTCGATGACAGCACTTACTGCAGACCCATTTATCTGCACTGTCGTTGTAGGACACTTCCCCGTCAGGTTGACTGTAGCCGCGCCCTCCCCCGCTGTCTGGCTCGCAACAACGGGGGCAGCTAGTTTTCCTCGGGTAAGGAGCTCTGCCCCGGGTGACGACTTGCCTGTTGTTGCCACTCGCCAGACAAGGCTCGGGGTTGCATGTATGCGCCTTGTGGCGGAGGTAGCGGGACAGGAGGCATATGTAGGACCTGGGTACTGCGGAATCCATTGCCCCGGAGACGGCTGGTGGAGATACTGTCGCTGAGCAAAGGCTGTGGCGTATTGGCGTTGACCACTGTTGCGGTTCGCGTCAGCCTTTCGCTTCCTGCAGTCGTTCTTCATATGCCCCTTCTTGTGGCAATAAAAACAGGTGACTGGGGAGGACTGCTTTATGGGCCGGCTGTCTAGCTGCTTCTTCACGTCCTCCAGAGCAGTCGTGAGTGTAGCCAATCGTTTCTCCAACCCGCTGATGTCCTTCGGCACGGCCACCATGCTTTCCTGCACAGCGTCTGTGGAGTCTTCGCGCATCCAGCGCATTGCTTCGGCCCGAACCTCCAGGAAAGAACGTCGCGTGTCCGAGCGCAGAAACGTTTTGACGTCCTTGCGGAGAGATGGAGGGTA
>JAWQFJ010005429.1:0-12264 GCA_034096865.1 Theodoxus fluviatilis
GCTCTCACCTGAGAACATTGCACTTCACTCTATGAGCAGCTCTTACCTGACAACGCTGCACTTCACTGTATGAGCAGCTCTCACCTGAGAACACTGCACTTCACTGTATGGGCAGCTCTCACCTGAGAACACTGCACTTCACTGTATGGGCAGCTCTCACCTGAGAACACTGCACTTCACTGTATGGGCAGCTCTCACCTGAGAACACTGCACTTCACTGTATGGGCAGCTCTCACCTAAGAACACTGCACTTCACTGTATGGGCAGCTCTCACCTGAGAACACTACACTTCACTGTATGGGCAGCTCTCACCTGAGAACGCTGCACTTTACTGTATGAGCAGCTCTCACCTGAGAACACTGCCCTTCACTCTATGAGCAGCTCTCACCTGAGAACACTGCCCTTCACTCTATGAGCAGCTCTCATCTGAGAACACTGCACTTCACTCTATGAGCAGCTCTCACCTGAGAACACTGCACTTCACTGTATGAGCAGCTCTCACCTGAGAACACTGCACTTCACTGTATGAGCAGCTCTCACCTGAGAACACTGCACTTCACTGTATGAGCAGCTCTCACCTGAGAACACTGCACCACTCCTGGAGCAGCTCTCACCTGAGAACACTGCACGTCACTCTTTGAGCTGCATTATTGGTGGACTCACTTACTTCAAGGTCTCATAGCTCCGTTGCTACACTCGTGTTCATGCCTTGTTCACACACGCACACTGTCGCCCTTATTTACTTCTAGACTGACCTGGAAAAAAGATAGTAAAAACAAATTAGAGTGAAGTGGACCATCCAGAACAACGCAAAACTGTCTCACCTGACGCTTCAAAAAACAACACCTAGAAATACGTTTTATTTAACGAATGTGAATCGAATAGAGAAAGAAGTTTCTAAATTAGAGGTTGATTTCGAAGGTGTTTAGAGGAAGTGGAAAAGTTTTCAACAGGTAAGCGTTTTGAAGGTGACATGCTGAATTCTTTCGGTTAAGCAGTTGCTCAGCATCCTGTAGTTGGTTTGTCTCCTGGCAATGCTGTGACCGAAGGATCCTCATGCTTCTTCCCCCCCCCCCTCCTTCATCCCCCAGTCTGCCCCACCCCCACCCCCCACCCCCTGTCTCGTCCCTTCCCCTGCTCTTTTCTCACTCTGCATTGTTTGCTGGGGAAAAGTGCTTAAAAATCTGGCACTGATGTACGTACATACCTGCCAATACTATGTTACCAATGTTGTAATGTTGATAGTGAAAAGTAAATATTTTCCGTTTTTAAAAGATCTGTAGATACCTTTTTTGTTTTTGTTTTTGCTTTGTTTTGTTTTTTTGTGTGTTCCTTGACTTTGAGCTGTCATGGAAGATATATTTTTAATGACAGTAATGATGATGTATATAAATTTTCAATGCCTATTTGTCCAATTCTTTGGTAATGAAATGTATACACTAAAAAAACACCCCCAGTAGTATATTGTCACCAAAAGGTTCAGATATACGATGGTATCATATAGCTCCGTGCAGGTTGCTAGGCGACTGAGCGCGTGTCCTGGCGTCTCAAAGAATTAATGGAGTTTTACATTCCATCACATAACGAAAGATACTATCTACAGTGAGCATGTCTATCAGACTTTGTAGGCTTTGCAGGGACATCAATCACGTAATGAAAGAAACTATCTAGAGTAAGCACGTCTATCAGCCTTTGATGGCTTTGCAGGGACATCAATCACGTAATGAAAGAAGCTATCTACAGTAATCATGTCTATCAGACTTTGTAGGCTTTGCAGGGACATCAATCACATAATGAAAGAAACTATCTAGAGTGAGCATGTCTATCAGCCTTTGTAGGCTTTGCAGGGACATCAATCACGTAATGAAAGAAACTATCTACAGTAAGCATGTCTGTCAGCCTTTGTAGGCTTTGCAGGGACATCAATCACGTAATGAAAGAAACTATCTAGAGTGAGCACGTCTATCAGACTTTGTAGGCTTTGCAGGGACATCAATCACGTAATGAAAGAAACTATCTAGAGTAAGCATGTCTATCAGCCTTTGTAGGCTTTGCAGGGACATCAATCGCGTAATGAAAGAAACTATCTAGAGTGAGCATGTCTATCAGCCTTTGTAGGCTTTGCAGGGACATCAATCACGTAATGAAAGAAGCTATCTAGAGTGAGCACGTCTATCAGACTTTGTAGGCTTTGCAGGGACATCAATCACGTAATGAAAGAAGCTATCTAGAGTGAGCACGTCTATCAGACTTTGTAGGCTTTGCAGGGACATCAATCACGTAATGAAAGAAGCTATCTAGAGTGAGCACGTCTATCAGACTTTGTAGGCTTTGCAGGGACATCAATCACGTAATGAAAGAAGCTATCTAGAGTGAGCACGTCTATCAGACTTTGTAGGCTTTGCAGGGACATCAATCACGTAATGAAAGAAGCTATCTAGAGTGAGCACGTCTATCAGACTTTGTAGGCTTTGCAGGGACATCAATCACGTAATGAAAGAAGCTATCTAGAGTGAGCACGTCTATCAGACTTTGTAGGCTTTGCAGGGACATCAATCACGTAATGAAAGAAGCTATCTACAGTAATCATGTCTATCAGACTTTGTAGGCTTTGCAGGGACATCAATCACATAATGAAAGAAGCTATCTAGAGTGAGCACGTCTATCAGACTTTGTAGGCTTTGCAGGGACATCAATCACGTAATGAAAGAAGCTATCTAGAGTGAGCACGTCTATCAGACTTTGTAGGCTTTGCAGGGACATCAATCACGTAATGAAAGAAGCTATCTACAGTAATCATGTCTATCAGACTTTGTAGGCTTTGCAGGGACATCAATCACGTGATGAAATACATTATCTACAGTAAGCACGTCGATACGATTTCCCTAATTTTTCGCCCTAAAAAATCGCGTAGGGAGACATGGTGGGTCTACTCTCACCCCCAACCCACAGGGGGTCTACTCTCACCCCCAACCCACAGGGGGTCTACTCTCACCCCCAACACACAGGGGGTCTACTCTCACCCCCAACCCACAGGGGGTCTACTCTCACCCCCAACACACAGGGGGTCTACTCTCACCCCCAACACACAGGGGGTCTACTCTCACCCCCAACCCACAGGGAATCTACTCTCTCCCCCGACCCACAGGGGGTCTACTCTCACCCCCAACCCACCGGGGGTCTACTCTCTCCCCCGACCCTCAGGGGGTCTACTCTCACCACCAACCCACAGGGGGTCTACTCTCACCCCCAACCCACAGGGGGTTTACTCTCACCCCCAAACCACAGGGGCACCAGGGGCCTCAGAGGTGAATGGAAACTTCTTCAATGATCGCAGTCTTTCCCGTACTTCACAACATAGAGTAGGCTATGTCGGACTTGTGTCTTTCCTGTACTTCACAACATAGAGTAGGCTATATGTCGGACTTGTGCATGGTCCCTTTGACGACTCATCTTTCACAAATATCTTTTTCTGTCTTTCAACCATAGCAATTCCTTTTCCAAAAGTTCACCACCGCAGATGACACGAGGAGACTCATATCCCCCCCCCCCCAACAATAGAAACATTATTTGAATAATAATAATAATAATAATAATAATAATAATAATAATAATAATAATAATAATAATAATAATAATAATAATAATAATAATAATAATAATAATAATAATAATAATAATAATAATAATAATAATAATAATAATAATAATAATAATAATAATAATAATAATAATAATAATAATAATAATAATACAGATTACTTGTACGCTCATACCTTCCCTAATAGGCAAGCTCATGGCGTTTACAATGAAAAGTCCACACTCATACAAAGCATTCCAACACTCGCACACTGTACAGTTGAAATAAAAGAAGAGTTAAATACAATACAATTAATTAACATAGCAGGCAATAAACAAAACACGAAACATAAAAAGGCGCCTTGTGAAGCACCTCACTGCTCGTCAGGAAAGACTGACCGGAACAGGTGTGTCTTAAGGGAGGTTTTGAACTGGGACATGGAATCAGAGTGACGGACAGGGAAAGGTAGGCTATTCCACGTTACAGGGCCGATGTAAGAAAAAGCTCGCTGTCCTTGGGTTTTCTTTTTGCGACGGGGGACATTTAACGTTTTGGTGTCTGCAGCTGAACGGTTATTTCTAGCGGGGTACGTGTAGACAGTGAGAATTTCTTTGACTTTGAGTGCGTTTGGTGCAGTTTGATTGAAGAAGTTGAAACACATAGTGGCTGGCTTATACTCTATCCTCTGAGCGACGGGGAGCCAATGCAGTGCACGAAGGAGTTAGGATGTGGGAGTTCTCTTGGGACATCTAAATACTAATCTAACAGCAGTGTTTTGGACTTTTTGCAGTGTGTCATGAATGCCGGCGAGAAGAGAATTTCCATAATCAAGACGGGACAGAACAAGGGAAGTGACAAGGGTTTGAGTAGTCTGTTGTGAAAGATAGTGACGAATAGTGCTAATTGTCCTTAACTCGTAGTAAGCTAACTGGCAAACTTTGTTCACATTAACTCTCATAGAGAGATCATCATCGAACATGACACCTAAGTTTCTAAAAGACTTTGAGAATTCTATCTATTATATGGGAACCCAAGTGCAAAAGGAAGAGTCCATAGCACTACACACGACTGCTACAGTTGGACACTCCCCTCATCAGCTGGATCCCGTGGTCGTGGAACTTTCGGGGCCTGCTCCAGTAGCTCCACCAGGGGCCTGCTCCAGTAGCTCCCCCAGGGGCCTGCTCCAGTAGCTCCCCCAGGGGCCTGCTCCAGTAGCTCCACCAGGGGCCTGCTCCAGTAGCCCCACCACGGGCCTGCTCCAGTAGCTCCGCCAGGGGCCTGCTCCAGTAGCTCCCCCAGGGGCCTGCTCCAGTAGCTCCCCCAGGGGCCTGCTCCAGTAGCTCCCCCAGGGGCCTGCTCCAGTAGCTCCCCCAGGGGCCTGCTCCAGTAGCTCCACCAGGGGCCTGCTCCAGTAGCTCCCCCAGGGGCCTGCTCCAGTAGCTCCCCCAGGGGCCTGCTCCAGTAGCTCCCCCAGGGGCGGCCCCAAGCAGGGCAAGACGCCCCCGGGGAGTGTCCAGTAGTCGCTGGTGCCTGCCTGTGTACGGCGCCTGCTGGACTGCCACACCCACAGCCAGGCAGCCTCAGCAGACTTCTGCAGCTATCCCGTCGCCTTCCAAACGGTTTTCCGAATAATTATCACAGTCTTGAACTTTTCTCAGAACCCATTTGATTGCTGCCGAACTGTTATGGCAATTTGAAAAGGGAAAACAAGATTGCATGAAACTCGATTTAATCTGAACTTTTGATGCCGTATTAAAATTTAAGATACCAAAAGACAACTTTTTAAATTGTCCATTTCTTTGCATTGGTGATGAGTTGCTGCAGACACCATTGGTGATGTGTTGCTGCAGACAACATTGAGGATGTGTTGCTGCAGACAACACACTGGTATAAAGTATGGTGATGTGTTGCTGCAGACAACATTGATGATGTGTTGCTGCAGACAACAAACTTGTATAAAGCACGGTGATGTGTTGCTGTAGACAACACACTGGTATAAAGTATGGTGATGTGTTGCTGCAGACAACATTGATGATGTGTTGCTGCAGACAACAAACTTGTATAAAGCATGGTGATGTGTTGCTGCAGACAACATTGGTGATGTATTGCTGCAGACAACATTGGTGATGTGTTGCTGCAGACAACATTGGTGATGTGTTGCTACAGACAACACACTGGTATAAAGCATGGTGATGTGTTGCTGCAGACAACATTGAGGATGTGTTGCTGCAGACAATACACTGGTATAAAGCATGGTGATGTGTTGCTGCAGACAACACACTGGTATAAAGCATGGTGATGAGTTGCTGCAGACAACTTTGATGATGTGTTGCTGCAGACAATACACTGGTATAAAGTATGGTGATGTGTTGCTGCAGACAACATTGGTGATGTGTTGCTGCAGACAACATTGGTGATGTGTTGCTGCAGACAACACACTGGTATAAAGTATGGCGATGTGTTGCTGCAGACAATATTGATGATGTGTTGCTGCAGACAACACACTTGTATAAAGCATGGTGATGTGTTGCTGCAGACAACATTGGTGATGTGTTGCTGCAGACAACACACTGGTATAAAGTATGGTGATGTGTTGCTGCAGACAACATTGATGATGTGTTGCTGCAGACAACACACTTGTATAAAGTATGGTGATGAGTTGCTGCAGACAACATTGATGATGTGTTGCTGCAGACAACACACTGGTATAAAGTATGGTGATGAGTTGCTGCAGACAACATTGATGATGTTTTGCTGCAGACATCACACTGGTATAAAGCATGGTGATGTGTTGCTGCAGACAACAGTGGTGATGTGTTGCTGCAGACAACATTGGTGATGTGTTCCTGCAGACAACACACTGGTATAAAGTATGGTGATGAGTTGCTGCAGACAACATTGATGATGTGTTGCTGCAGACAACACACTGGTATAAAGCATGGTGATGTGTTGCTGCAGACAACAGTGGTGATGTGTTGCTGCAGACAACATTGGTGATGTGTTGCTGCAGACAACACACTGGTATAAAGCATGGTGATGTGTTGCTGCAGACAACAGTGGTGATGTGTTGCTGCAGACAACAGTGGTGATGTGTTGCTGCAGACAACATTGGTGATGTGTTGCTGCAGACAACACACTGGTATAAAGCATGGTGATGAGTTGCTGCAGACAACAGTGGTGATGTGTTGCTGCAGACAACAGTGGTGATGTGTTGCTGCAGACAACATTGGTGATGTGTTGCTGCAGACAACACACTGGTATAAAGCATGGTGATGAGTTGCTGCAGACAACACACTGGTATAAAGCATGGTGATGTGTTGCTGCAGACAACATTGGTGATGTGTTGCTGCAGACAACATTGGTGATGTGTTGCTGCAGACAACATTGGTGATGTGTTGCTGCAGACAACACACTTGTATAAAGCATGGTGATGTGTTGCTGCAGACAACATTGGTGATGTGTTGCTGCAGACAACATTGATGATGTGTTGCTGCAGACAACACACTGGTATAAAGCATGGTGATGTGTTGCTGCAGACAACATTGATGATGTGTTGCTGCAGACAACACACTTGTATAAAGCATGGTGATGTGTTGCTGCAGACAACACACTTCTATAAAGCATGGTGATGTGTTGCTGCAGACAACACACTGATATAAAGCATGGTGATGTGTTGCTGCAGACAACATTGGTGATGTGTTGCTGCAGACAACATTGGTGATGTGTTGCTGCAGACAACATTGGTCAATCCGTCAATCTGTCCATCCGCTCGCCCGCCCCTACCTGCCAGCCAGCCTCCCTACCTGCCTGTCTGTCTGTGTGCATCCGCCCGCCATCCAACCTCCTGCCTGTCCGTCCGTCCGTCTGTTCGTGTATGTGTCTGACTGTCTGTCTGTCTGCCTGCCTGCCTGCCTGCCTGCCTGCCTGCCTGCCTGCCTGCCTGCCTGCCTACCTGTTTGAATGCCTGCCTGCCTGCCTGTCCATCTGTCTGTGTTTGTTTTTCTTTCTATCCTTTCTTTCCTTCTTTATTTCTTTTTCTTTCTTTCTTTCTTTCTCTCTCTTTCTTTCTTTCTTTCTTTCTTATTTTCTTTCTTTCTTATTTTCTTTCTTTCTTGCTAATCACTGTAAGTGCAAATCGTAGCAATGAGCTGATGACGGGCCAGAGCTGAAACAGACCGAGTGTAGTTTTCCAGTGCTCCCGCTACACCAGTTTTTCTTAAAATTTAAATAATACGGAAAGGATGCACATAGCACAAAGTTTTCACATGATATTGTTCATTGCTTAACTTCTGTTGATAGCCAGTGGTGCATGTGTGTGTGTGTGTGTGTGTGTAAATGCGTGCGCGAGTGTGTTTGTAAGTGTGTGTGAGCGCGCGCGCGCGCGTGTGTGCATGCGTACGTGCTTCTATGTATGTGGGTTTTTGTGTGTATGTATGTGTAGATGTGTATGAATGTGTGTGCGAGAACCCTCAGCTATGAATGTGAAGAAATGCATTCGCATACACACTAGTATTTAGTATTCAGTTTGTGCATATGCGTGTGAATGTGTGCATTTGTGTGTATGTGTATATGCGTCAGTGCATGTACCCATGTGTGCACCGTCCCATTACCACCACCACCGCCACCATCACCGCCACCCACCACCGCCACCCACCACCGCCACCCAATACCGCCACCCACCACCGCCACCCACCGCCACCCATCACCGCCATCCACCACCGCCACCCACCACCGCCACCCACCACCGACATCCACCACCACCACCCACCACCACCACCCACTCACCCACTCACCACCCACCACCACCCACCACCTCCCACCACCTCCCACCACCACCACCCACTCACCCACTAACCACCCACCACCACCCACCACCACCCACCACCACCACCCACACACCACAAACCCACCACCACCACCACCACCACCACCACCTCCACCACCTCCAAATTTGCAGAACTACGTTTACACGCAGTAGTATTTAGTAGTGTGTATGTCTATGTGTGTGTGACTGTGGAAACTTGTGTGCATGTGTGTATATGTCTGTGTGTGTGTGCGCTGACCCACACAAACATGTGAAGGAACACATGTGCTTTTGAGAACACAGTGACTGCAGGAATTCATTTCGCTGTCAACAGCCCTGCGCAGCATTTCCTCAGCGTTGTACCCCCATCCTTCCACTTTTCAGCTGACCCCTACCTCCCCTTCCACCCCCAGTACCCCCCACCCCACACCCACCCCTGAACTTCTCTCACCTTCATCCCCCTCCACCCCTGTTTTCCCTCCTTCCGTGATCTGAACCGGCAGCGTCGTGTTTTCTTCCTTCTGTCTGTTCCTGCCTCCTCATTCTGTAGCGGTCAGTGATACCAGACTCGGCGCAGTTAACTCCCTTGAATAAAGCGGCACAGGTACCACCACCGAGAACAAATCTGAGGTTTGCAGAAGGAAGAGATCATTTGCAGTGGAAAAATATAGAATTTCCATTTTAGTAGTCTGAGGTATTGATGGGGGATGGATAAATGGTTCACTTCATCCAGATTCCGATTTTAGTGAAAGCATTGCGGAGAAACACGTCACAGATGATTTGAAACCATACATATAATTCTTGTATTTGTACAGTACACGCACGCACACACACACACACACACACACACACACACACACACACACACACACACACACACACACGCACAAACACATACGCACATACACACACGCATGCACACGCACGCACACACAAGCACTCACACACACATGCACACGCACGCACACACATACACACACACACACACACACACACACACACACACACACACACGCACACACAAGCACGCGCACACACGCATGCATGAAATTTCAAACTAAAAAATGCTGCAATTATTTCTGGATGCTATACGTATTGAATTAATCTTTGCCTGTCTGCTTGCCTGCCTGTCTGCCTGCCTGCCTGCCTACCTCACTGTATGCCTGCGTGTCTGAACTGCGTCCCTGCCTTTCTGCCTGCCTGCCTTTCTGCCTGCCTGCCTGCCTGTCGACGTACTTGCCTGCCTCCCTGTTTGCCTGCCTTTCTGTCTGCCTGCCTGCCTTTCTGTCTGCCTGCCTGCCTTTCTGTCTGCCTGCCTGCCTTTCTGTCTGCCTGCCTGCCTGCCTTTCTGCCTGTTGGCGTACTTGCCTGCCTGTCTGCTTACCTGGCGCAGTGGATGTCTGGTGGACGTGCTCGCTTTTGTATCTAGTGGATATGTACTGAACGTGTACCGTACGTGTACTTAATGTCTAGTGGATATGTACTGAACGTGTACCGTACGTGTACTTAATGTCTGGTGGGGTATGTACTGAACGTGCACTGGACGTGTACTTAATGTCTAGTGGATATGTACGGAACGTGTATTGTTTGTCTAGTGGATATGTACTGAACGTGCACTGTTCGTGTAATTTATGTGTAGTGGATATGTGCTGAACGTGTTCTGTACGTGTATCTTATGTCTAGTGGATATGTCCTGAACGTGTACTGGATGCACACTGTATGTGTTCTGGGTGTGTACTAGATACGTAGGGGATGTGTGACTTTCACATTTTCCCAAGATTTCTCTTGCATGCAAAACAAGTGCATGTATTCCATGCCAGAGACTGAAAACTGCAGGTGCATTTATTTTCTGTGTCTGTACTTTGGTGCTTTCACTCTGTTTTTTCTTCATACCAAAATATTCTACTAAGAAAAAAAGGTTCGGGTTTGAACTCGTGAATAGCTTTGCCCAAGAAATTAACTTGGGGATGAAAATATAAATCAAATTTTTAATGTTGCACATTTTCTATCATTACCTTTGACCTGGATGGAGTAGATACCTTTGCTTTTTGCATGGAGAAGAAAGGGAGGAGACGGGGTGGGGTGGGTTATGTAAGGGTAGGGTTATGTAAGGGGTCGGTGGGGCATGTAGGGGGGGTGGGGCAGGTCGGGGGGTGGGCATGTAGGGGGGTGTCGCATGTAGGGGTGTCGCATGTAGGGGGGTGTCGCATCTATGGGGTGGGCATGTAGGGGGGTGGGGCATGTAGAGGAGTGGGGCATGTAGGGGGGTGGGGCATGTAGGGGGGGTGGGGCATGTAGGCGGGTGGGGCATGTAGGGGGGTGTCGCATGTAAGGGGTGTCGCATGTAGGGGGTGTCGCATCTATGGGGTGGGGCATGTAGGGGGGTGGGGTATGTAGAGGAGTGGGGCATGTAGGGGGGTGGGGCATGTAGGGAGGTGGGGCGTGTAGGAGTTTGGGGCATGTAGGGGAGTGGGGCATGTAGGGGGGTGGGGCATGTACGGGGGTGGGGCATGTAGGGAGGTGGGGCATGTAGGGGGTAGAGCATGTAGGGGGGTGGGGCATGTAGGGGGGTGGGACATGTAGGGGGTAGGGGGTGTAAGGGGTGGTTTCTAAGGGGTGGCTTATATAAGGAGTGGTTTCTGTAAAGAGTGGTGTATGTAGTGGTGGGGAGTGTAGTTGGGGTATGTACGGGGTGGGGTATGTAAGGGGTGGGACAAGTAGGGTATAAAGTGTATATGTGGTGGGATGTGTAGGGGGTGGGATGTGTACGTGGTGGGTTACGTAAGGGGTGTAGGTAGGAATGTTGGGTTGAGTGAGGATGGAAAAATAAGTGAAGATGAATAAAATATTTATTTGCAATCAAAGGCCACACAACATAAAAACCACAAACAATATGCACCTAACAAGTATAACAATGAGATAAGTCTCATGACAAAACCACTTGATGATGAACTCCATGATATACATAGTTTCTTATATAAAAAAAATCCCCCAAGTCAAATATCCATAACAAAAGCAAAATATGTATAGCCGGCAGGCATACAAATTGTTAGCATCACACAAAATTACAGCTCATCCTGCACATCTATTGCCATTTCCTGTGCGAGACCTTCCATGGTGAAATCAGTCTTACCTCGGGCGAGGCAAAACGCTGCCACAAGTGAAAGCTGGTTGTGAGGGTCAACTTATTTCTTCCATAAATGCCTTCTTAAAAAGCTCATTTTTGCATGTGAAAATATCGCTTTAGAATGGCCCTAACCTGTAACGCATCCCGCTTGTGGTTTTCTCACAATGAGTGAATTTTGCTGGAGGATTACATCATGCAGCCCAAGAAGAACCTTACTGCATTGTACCATCCCAAAGGTGTTGACTCACAGTCTGTCTCTGACCCACAAGGATGCCTAGAAGACAAAGAAGAAGACAGCAATTGGGAAAATGTGTTTAAGGAAGGGAGAGAGAGAGAGAGAGAGAGAGAGAGAGAGAGAGAGAGAGAGAGAGAAAAAGAGAGAGAGAAAGAGAGAGAGAGAGAGAGAGAGGGGAGAGAGAGAGAGAGAGAGAGAGAGAGAGAGAGAGAGAGAGAGAGAGAGAGAGAGAGAGAGAGAGAGAGAGAGAGAGAGAGAGAGAGCAGACTTCATCTTTATTTCGGCCGACGACCCACAGTATAAAATTACATTTCTGCATTCACATGATCAACATGTCTAGAGAAAACAATCAGATTCATGATGTATAGTACTAGCTCAGTAATGAATATCTTACAATCCGGAGCAGAAGTATTTACATATTTTTTCAACCGGTAAGCATGCGTATCAAGGTTTGTACACTTTTTCATAGCAGTCATGTGAAGTAATTATGGAGACATATTTATACACCGTTACAGAGT
>JAWQFJ010005430.1:5000-7500 GCA_034096865.1 Theodoxus fluviatilis
AAAGGGGCCTACCAAGCTGCTTCGGTACATATGTTTAGAATCGAAAGTCTTACACAGCCGAGAATCGATCCCCAGGTGCCTGGTCATCGGTCGAGTACACTTACACTGGATGATACTGTTCGCTTGAAGATATGACTGAAACTCAGGAAGCAAGCGACAAAAAAATTCATGATAGGAGTCGTTGCGTCTGTTCAAAGACACTATAGTGTCTTTGGTCTGGTGTAGCACAGACTTTGCCCCACCACAGGTACAGAATGAAATGCATGAACATCAGATTTGGTGTACATCATACCCCCTCCGAGAAATCTGTGAAAACATGAATTCGCAATGATGAAATATTTGTACCGCAGAGACAACACAATATCTTTCTTACATCATATCTTTGAAGTCACTGCTATCGACATTTCGAAGAAAACTGTCCGTCCGTCCGTGCGCCTCTCTCTCTCTCTCTCTCTCTCTCTCTCTCTCTCTCTCTCTCTCTCTCCCTTTCTCCCTCTGTCTCTGTCTCTCTCTCTCTGTCTCTCTCTCTCTCTCACTGTCTCTCTCTCTTTCTCTCTCTCTCTCTCTCTCTCTCTCTCTTTCTCTCACTCTTTCTCTCTCTCTTTCCTCTCTCTCTCTCTCTCTCTCTCTCTCTCTCTCTCTCTCTCTCTCTCTCTGTTTCTGTCTTCTTCTGTCTCCCTCTTTCTTCCTGTCCCTCTCTCTCCCTCCCTCTCTCTCTCTCTCTCTCTCTCTCTCTCTCTCTCTCTCTCTCTCTCTCTCTCTCCCCCTCTCTCCCTCCCCTCTCTCTCTCTCTCTCTCTCTCTCTCTCTCTCTCTCTCTCTCTCTCTCTCTCTCTCTCTCTCTCTCGTGTATATATGAGTGTGTGCGTTGGAATGTGTTTGTGTGTACGCTTGTATGTATATATATATATATATATATATATATATATATATATATAGTGTGTGTGTGTGTGTGTGTGTGTGTGTGTGTGTGTGTGTGTGTGATAGTGTGTCTGCGTTTGTTTATATGAGTGTGTATGTATATGTGTGTGTTTGTGCGTGTCTGTGCGTGCATGCGCGTGTGCGTACGTGTGTGTGTGTGGGGGGGGGGGGATGTGCATGCACATAAATAACGTTTCAAGGTACCTACGTCTTAAATTTTATTAACTTCGAACCACGGGCTGAGCGCATGGACAGAGTTAAACCCAATGTTTACATCTGACAATGTTTAGGGGAAGAGTTGTCAGACTTTAACAAAGCATAAAGAACGAGTCTCTATCATGAAACGGAAAAAAACATTACTCCAATTTCAAACTTTTCCATGCGCTCAGCCTGTGGTTCTAAGTTAATAAAATGTAAGACGTAGGTACCTTGAAACGTTGTTTATATGTATGCAGAAGCCCAACTTTTTCCCATTCTTAACTTTTGTTTCAGCGCCGACCTTAAAGTACCGCCTTAAGATGCTTGTAGACACTTGCACTTTTAAGGTATTGACATAATTGTTGGTAAGCTTCTAGACAAAAGACTTCTTTTTATGACTGCCCGGTTTCATTGCTGTATTTTTTAAACACGCTGGACAATACCGCACTGTCACCCAAGAAAAAGGCTTTAAAACCAGCGTTTTTCCCTGCAAAACGTGTTAACGCCTCCTGTCTTTCAAAGCCCGTAGAAGACACATCCTTTTTGTTTTCTCTTCAAAACGCATTTTGTCTTAAAGTTAAATGGTTGGGCTATTGTTTGACGTTTTGTTTCACAAAATACTGTTGCATCTGATTCTTTAATGAATTAAGAAACGGAAACAAGTTATTTTGCAAGTTCATTTTCATGAGGTACTCACTTTGACGCCCAGCTGCGCAACTCTGAGTTAAGTTCAGCTTTTATAGCAAATTTTCGTACCGCTCCTTAACTTTGCACTCTCATATTGTCGCTTCCTGTTTAGGCGGGAATTTCACATTTTCCTGGTGAGCTTTTCCGAAATTAATTAAATAAAAATCGAAATCGAATTTTGGGGTCAAATAAAGACTATAATACATTTATTTACTACTATGTCGACTCTTTCCCTAATTTTGAGTGAGTGCCCGAGTGGATCTTTAAATACACGCAACGCGAATGCGTGGAAAAGGCAGGTCGAATCCAAGTCAAACCTTTCGAGGAAGCGTTGTGGGAAATAGTGTGCCGTAGCAGAATGCACGCTGAGAAATGATCATGGAGTGGGCGTCCATAGATTTCCACGAGACTCATCACTTTATCAACAGTGGGTTCAATTTGTGAACGTATGTCGTCCAAACTTCGTGCAGACCAAACATTCCGGAATCTGCAGCAAGCACCTCGGACCCAACTGCTACCCAGTTTCACAGCGCCTGGCAGAGGAGATGGGACTGCCCAAGAAGCCTAGAACATTACTACCAACAGCAGTCCCATCAATACAGAAACAATCGGCAATATTCTACAAAGTATCCCAAAAGTTAATGTGTAGTAAAGATCGTAATTGCACTAAGTTGTCCATACATCCAGTCATCAGC
>JAWQFJ010005430.1:10000-11774 GCA_034096865.1 Theodoxus fluviatilis
TCATTCTCTATTTGTTGGAGTGATCTCAAATGTATGCATTCTGTTTAAACTGACATATAATCAGGAATTGGGTGACTTTCCTCTTGGCTGTATGTTACATATGGAATATATCTCAGTAATGACTTGTGACATAAACCATTACAATGTCTATTTTCTGCACGGTCGCATACATAGAGCCATGTAATCGCCACGGAGTCATCATAGATAAAGGATGATATCATTGCTGCATTTTGTTTCCTTACTACACGTACACATAAAGCATTTCAAATATATCACGTTCGCACTGATAGATGGAACTTTGAGCAAAACAACGCCATTTATTGAGGCAATAAACTCATGTGTGTCGTATATTGTTTCCGTTTTGTATAGATACTTACGGCATTTCGCAGATGAAGTTGACCTTAAGGTGGCAGTGATAATTATCCCACATGTAGTCTGCATCTGCAGTCATTATCAAACAATGCTGTCTCTGTCCTGATATCTCAAACCTGTCCGGCTGTCCAGGCGCCCAGAAGGTTTGCTGGATCTGCTGTCGAGTTCTTGTCCATATCCACCCTCCTTCTTCCGTATAGTCAGCCCCATCCATCCAAAACCGCCCTGTTCCGTAGCTCGCTGAAAGTAGTAACAGGTAATAGGAACATGTAATACGTCTTATGTAGTGACTTATCATCTGAATCTCATTCCATTTTACACCTTGACCTCCAGAACATCGGGGCGCTGGATCAAACTAAACATTTGATGGAAAACACAGCGACAGACAGGAAGTCAGATATCAGTAATAAGTCCATAAGTCCACAGGGGAGAGAGAGAGAGAGAGAGAGAGAGAGAGAGAGAGAGAGAGAAAGACAGAGAAAGAGATAGAGAGAGAGAGGAATATAGACAGCCAGACAGACAGACAGGCAGACAGACAGACAGACAGACCGGCAGGCAGGCAGACAGACAGAAGGACAGACAGACAGACAGACACACATACAGTGAGAGAGAGAGAGAGAGAGAGAGAGAGAGAGACAGAGAGAGAGACAGAGAGAGAGAGACAGAGAGAGTTGTGAGGAAGGGAAAGAATAAATAGAGTTCAAAATGTGGATGAATGGCACCGGTAAAACGAAAAGAAATCACTCGGTGTGATTCCGTTGGATTGCTCAAGAATACCTTTGAAAACTGTTCTTCTGACATCAAGTCCTGGATGTCTACAAACAAATTAAAGTTGAACGCTGAAAAAACTGAAGCCCTTCTCTTCTCTGGATCAACTGCTGTAACCCCAACTCCTCCTTCCACTATCACAATAGGTTCTAGTGACATCTCTTTTTCTGCCAGTGCCAGAAACCTCGGTTTCATCATGGACTCTAGCATGTCAATGAAACAACACATAGCTGCAGTATGTCAGACCTACTACTTCCAGATCAGAAGAATTAGTTCTATCAGAAAATTTCTCACAGTAGATGCTACTAAAACTCTGGTCACTTCCTGCATTCTGTCCAGATTAGATTATTGCAACTCTCTTTTGATAGGCTGTCCTGACTCTACTCTCCAACCTCTGCAGAAAGTCCAACACTGTGCTGCCCGCCTCATTTTTAGAGCGCGTCACCGACAACCCTGCACTCCTCTCATGAAAGATCTCCACTGGCTGCCTGTTTCTGAACGTATCAAGTATAAGACTGCATGTCTCTGCTACAACATCATCTCTGAATCTGCACCTGCCTATCTCTCTGATCTGGTCTCTCTGTACACCCTTCTCGCTCACTCCGCTCTTCTGCTGACACTCGACTCCTCCGCC
>JAWQFJ010005432.1:0-5000 GCA_034096865.1 Theodoxus fluviatilis
CATAGTGTGTGTACCTCATTTAGTCGATTCGTACCTTTTACCCCTCCCTAACCTAAACCTAATCCTAAGACCGGCACCGCTCTAAACGCTACCCGCTCACCCGTAGTACGGCTTTACGGGTTCGGGTCCAAACGAGAGAACGAAAATGTCCAGGCATCGGACCGACCGCCTCCGTACACCTCCTTCTTGGTCCGTTCACCACAGTATCTCGAGCCCTTCCTCCTCATCGACCAATACACCGAACTTCCCCTTCCGTTACGACTTCGCAGTCCCCTGCGTAGTGGCCCACCTTTGCTTGGACTCTGTTGTCGCGTTGCTGACCCCCCCCCATGTCCCCCCCTCACTTTTACTTTCCCCCCTTGCTTCCTGCCCTTTGCTCCATTCCACATGAGATAGCTACACTTCCCGTAAGTTCCCCCAACCGCCACCAAATCTGCCCCCCACCACAGTAGGGCCCCCGCCAGTTCCCACCTTCACTCCTAGCTTTCTAGTCCCCCCCCCGCTACCTCATCATTCCCTTTCCGTCTTGCACCTCCACTGATCGTCTCCTGCCCGCCTCACTAGCTAGTCCCTGCCTCACACCGCATGTTCTCCACCACTCATCTCTCACATCGCCCCAAAGGGGGGTACACTGACCGACACCTCGCCCATTCTCGTTCCCTTTTTATGTACTTCTAACCCCATGTGGGCCCTCTCAACCCTATGCTTACGGCCCGGGTACCAATGCCAGCCCCACGCGCCAGGACTTGGCCCATCCTACTGAGACCCCCACCCTGAGTGGCGAAGAAATTGTCCCCTGTTTACTCCAGCCTCCGATAACAAGCTGCTGCGCACCCACGGCCTCCTTCCTTCTTTATTCTTCATACAATAACAACACACCTCAAGCTTGTAAAAAGCCAGAGTTCACTGCTAGCACGAGTGGACTATACACACTAGCACTAAAGGTGAATGCAAAAAGATTACCATGTAACCTGAAGGGAGCGGGAGGGGGGGCGGGGGGGAGGGGGGAAGAGGACGGAAAATGGCATTCTTACCCATCCGTCCCCGCAGCCGACAGAACTCAGACGGCAGGCAGGGCAAGTACGCCGACAGACAGGCAGGCAGTACGCCAAGTACGACCAGACAGGGCAGGCAAGTTGCAACAGCGCCGACAGACAGACAGGCAGGCAAGTACGCCGACAGCAGACAGGCAGGCAGGCAAGTACGCCGACAGACAGACAGGCAGGCAAGTACGCCGACAGACAGACAGGCAGGCAAGTACGCCGACAGGCAGACAGGCAGGCAAGTACGCCGACAGACAGACAGGCAGGCAAGTACGCCGACAGACAGACAGACAGACAGGCAGGCAAGTACGCCGACAGACAGACAGGCAGGCAAGTACGCCGACAGACAGACAGGCAGGCAAGTACGCCGACAGGCAGACAGGCAGGCAAGTACGCCGACAGACAGACAGGCAGGCAGGCAGGCAAGTACGCCGACAGACAGACAGGCAGGCAAGTACGCCGACAGACAGGCAGGCAGGCAGGCAAGTACGCCGACAGACAGACAGGCAGGCAAGTACGCCGACAGACAGACAGGCAGGCAAGTACGCCGACAGACAGGCAGGCAAGTACGCCGACAGACAGACAGGCAGGCAAGTACGCCGACAGACAGGCAGGCACGCAAGTACGCCGACAGACAGGCAGGCAGGCAGACAGACAGGCACGCAAGTACGCCGACAGACAGGCAGGCAGGCAAGTACGCCGACAGACAGACAGGCAGGCAAGTACGCCGACAGACAGACAGGCAGGCAAGAACGCCGAAAGACAGACAGGCAGGCAAGAACGCCGAAAGACAGACAGGCAGGCAAGTACTCCGACAGGCAGACAGGCAGGCAAGTACTCCGACAGACAGGCAGGCAAGTACGCCGACAGACAGACAGGCAGGCAAGTACTCCGACAGACTGGCAGGCAAGTACGCCGACAGACAGACAGGCAGGCAAGTACGCCGACATGCAGACATGCAGGCAAGAACGCCGAAAGACAGACAGGCAGGCAAGTACGCCGACAGGCAGACAGGCAGGCAAGTACGCCAACAGACAGGCAGGCAAGTACGCCAACAGACAGACAGGCAGGCAAGTACGCCAACAGACAGACAGGCAGGCAAGTACGCCGACAGGCAGACAGGCAGGCAGGTACGCCGACAGACAGACAGGCAGGCAGGCAGACAGGCACGCAAGTACGCCGACAGACAGACAGGCAGGCAAGAACGCCGACAGACAGACAGGCAGGTAAAAAAACGCCGAAAGACAGACAGGCAGGCAAGTACTCCGACAGGCAGACAGGCAGGCAAGTACTCCGACAGACAGGCAGGCAAGTACGCCGACAGACAGACAGGCAGGCAAGTACTCCGACAGACAGGCAGGCAAGTACGCCGACAGACAGACAGGCAGGCAAGTACGCCAACAGGCAGACAGGCAGGCAAGTACTCCGACAGACAGGCAGGCAAGTACGCCGACAGACAGACAGGCAGGCAAGTACGCCGACATGCAGACAGGCAGGCAAGAACGCCGAAAGACAGACAGGCAGGCAAGTACGCCGACAGACAGACAGGCAGGCAAGTACGCCGACAGGCAGACAGGCAGGCAGGTACGCCGAAAGACAGACAGGCAGGCAAGTACGCCAACAGGCAGACAGGCAGGCAAGTACGCAGACAGATAGACAGGCAGGCAAGTACGCCGACAGGCAGACAGGCAGGCAGGTTCGCCGAAAGACAGACAGGCAGGCAAGTACGCCGACATGCAGACAGGCAGGCAAGAACGCCGAAAGACAGACAGGCAGGGAAGTATGCCAACAGGCAGACAGACAGACAGGCAGGCAAGTACGCCGACATGCAGACAGGCAGGCAGGTACGCCGAAAGACAGACAGGCAGGGAAGTATGCCAACAGGCAGACAGACAGACAGGCAGGCAAGTACGCCGACAGGCAGACAGGCAGGCAAATACGCCGACAGACAGACAGGCAGGCAGGCAGGCAGTCACGTACGCCGACAGGCAGACAGGCAGGCAAGTACGCCGACAGACAGACAGGCAGGCAGGCAGGCAAGTACGCCGACATGCAGACAGGCAGGCAAGTACGCCGACAGGCAGACAGGCAGGCAAGTACGCCGACAGACAGGCAGGCAGGCAGGCAGGCAGGCAAGTACGCCGACAGACAGACAGGCAGGCAAGTACGCCGACAGACAGACAGGCAGGCAGTCACGTACGCCGACAGGCAGACAGGCAGGCAAGTACGCCGACAGACAGGCAGGCAGGCAGGCAGGCAGGCAAGTACGCCGACAGACAGACAGGCAGGCAAGTACGCCGACAGACAGGCAGGCAGGCAGGCAGGCAAGTACGCCGACAGACAGACAGGCAGGCAAGTACGACGACAGACAGGCAGGCAGGCAGGCAGGCAAGTACGCCGACAGACAGGCAGGCAGGCAAGTACGCCGACATGCAGACAGGCAGGGAAGTACGCCGACAGACAGACAGGCAGGCAAGTACGCCGACAGACAGGCAGGCAGGCAGGCAGGCAAGTACGCCGACAGACAGACAGGCAGGCAAGTACGCCGACAGACAGGCAGGCAGGCAAGTACGCCAACAGACAGGCAGGCAGGCAAGTACGCCGACAGACAGGCAGGCAGGCAAGTACGCCGACAAACAGGCAGGCAGGCAAGTACGCCGACAGACAGACAGGCAGGCAAGTACGCCGACAGACAGGCAGGCAGGCAAGTACGCCGACAGACAGGCAGGCAGGCAAGTACGCCGACATGCAGACAGGCAGGCAAGTACGCCGACAGACAGACAGGCAGGCAAGTACGCCGACAGACAGGCAGCAGGCAGGCAAGTACGCCGACATGCAGACAGGCAGGCAGGTACGCCGAAAGACAGACAGGCAGGCAAGTACGCCGACAGGCAGACAGGCAGGCAAGTACGCCGACAGACAGACAGGCAGGCAAGTACGCCGACAGGCAGACAGGCAGGCAAGTACGCCGACAGACAGACAGACAGACAGGCAGACAGGCAAGTACGCCGACAGACAGACAGGCAGGCAAGTACGCCGACAGACAGACAGGCAGGCAAGTACGCCGACAGACAGACAGGCAGGCAAGTACGCCGACAGACAGACAGGCAGGCAAGTACGCCGACAGGCAGACAGGCAGGCAAGTACGCCGACAGACAGACAGGCAGGCAAGTACGCCGACAGGCAGACAGGCAGGCAAGTACGCCGACAGACAGACAGGCAGGCAAGTACGCCGACAGACAGACAGGCAGGCAAGTACGCCGACAGACAGGCAGGCAGGCAGGCAGGCAAGTACGCCGACAGACAGACAGGCAGGCAAGTACGCCGACAGACAGACAGGCAGGCAAGTACGCCGACAGACAGACAGGCAGGCAAGTACGCCGACAGACAGACAGGCAGGCAAGTACGCCGACAGACAGACAGGCAGGCAAGTACGCCGACAGACAGGCAGGCAGGCAAGTACGCCGACAGACAGACAGGCAGGCAAGTACGCCGACAGACAGGCAGGCAGGCAAGTACGCCGACAGACAGGCAGGCAGGCAAGTACGCCGACAGACAGACAGGCAGGCAAGTACGCCGACATGCAGACAGGCAGGCAAGTACGCCGACAGACAGGCAGGCAGGCAAGTACGCCGACAGACAGACAGGCAGGCAAGTACGCCGACAGACAGGCAGGCAGGCAAGTACGCCGACAGACAGGCAGGCAGGCAAGTACGCCGACAGACAGGCAGGCAGGCAAGTACGCCGACAGACAGACAGGCAGGCAAGTACGCCGACAGACAGACAGGCAGGCAGGCAAGTACGCCGACAGACAGGCAGGCAGGCAAGTACGCCGACAGACAGACAGGCAGGCAGGCAAGTACGCCGACAGACAGGCAGGCAGGCAAGTACGCCGACAGACAGACAGGCAGGCAAGTACGCCGACAGACAGGCAGGCAGGCAAGTACGCCGACAGAC
>JAWQFJ010005432.1:10000-12377 GCA_034096865.1 Theodoxus fluviatilis
GGTACGCCGAAAGACAGACAGGCAGGCAAGTACGCCGACATGCAGACAGGCAGGCAGGTACGCCGAAAGACAGACAGGCAGGCAAGTACGCCGACAGGCAGACAGGCAGGCAAATACGCCGACAGACAGACAGGCAGTCACGTACGCCGACAGGCAGACAGGCAGGCAAGTACGCCGACAGACAGACAGGCAGGCAGGCAGGCAAGTACGCCGACAGACAGACAGGCAGGCAGGCAGGCAGGCAAGTACGCCGACATGCAGACAGGCAGGCAGGTACGCCGAAAGACAGACAGGCAGGCAAGTACGCCGACAGGCAGACAGGCAGGCAAGTACGCCGACAGACAGACAGGCAGTCACGTACGCCGACAGGCAGACAGGCAGGCAAGTACGCCGACAGACAGGCAGGCAGGCAGGCAGGCAGGCAAGTACGCCGACAGACAGACAGGCAGGCAAGTACGCCGACAGACAGGCAGGCAGGCAGGCAGGCAAGTACGCCGACAGACAGACAGGCAGGCAAGTACGACGACAGACAGGCAGGCAGGCAGGCAGGCAAGTACGCCGACAGACAGGCAGGTAGGCAAGTACGCCGACATGCAGACAGGCAGGGAAGTACGTCGACAGACAGACAGGCAGGCAAGTACGCCGACAGACAGGCAGGCAGGCAGGCAGGTAAGTACGCCGACAGACAGACAGGCAGGCAAGTACGCCGACAGACAGGCAGGCAGGCAAGTACGCCGACATGCAGACAGGCAGGCAAGTACGCCGACAAACAGGCAGGCAGGCAAGTACGCCGACAGACAGGCAGGCAGGCAAGTACGCCGACATGCAGACAGGCAGGGAAGTACGCCGACATGCAGACAGGCAGGCAAGTACGACGACAGACAGGCAGGCAGGCAAGTACGCCGACAGACAGGCAGGCAGGCAAGTACGCCGACAGACAGGCAGGCAGGCAAGTACGACGACAGACAGGCAGGCAGGCAAGTACACCGACAGACAGGCAGGCAGGCAAGTACGCCGACATGCAGACAGGCAGGGAAGTACGCCGACAGACAGACAGGCAGGCAAGTACGCCGACAGACAGGCAGGCAGGCAGGCAAGTACGCTGACAGACAGGCAGGCAGGCAAGTACGACGACAGACAGGCAGGCAGGTACGACGACAGACAGGCAGGCAGGCAAGTACGCCGACAGACAGGCAGGCAGGCAAGTACGCCGACATGCAGACAGGCAGGGAAGTACGCCGACAGACAGACAGGCAGGCAAGTACGCCGACAGACAGGCAGGCAGGCAGGCACGTACGCTGACAGACAGGCAGGCAATTACGCCAACATATAGAGAGACAGGCAAGTACTCCGACAGACAGACAGACAGACAGGCAAGTACGCCGACAGACAGACAGGCAGGCAGGCAAGTACGACGACAGACAGGCAGGCAGGCAAGTACGCCGACAGACAGGCAGGCAGGCAAGGACGTCGACAGACAGACAGGCAGGCAAGTACGCCGACAGACAGGCAGGCAGGCAAGTACGCCGACAGACAGACAGGCAGGCAAGTACGCCGACAGACAGGCAGGCAGGCAAGTACGCCGACAGACAGGCAGGCAGGCAAGTACGCCGACAGACAGGCAGGCAGGCAAGTGCGCCAACAGGCAGACAGGCAACTACGCCGACAGACAGACAGGCAGGCAAGTACGCCGACAGACAGACAGGCAGGCAAGTACGCCGACAGACAGACAGGCAGGCAAGTACGCCGACAGACAGACAGGCAGGCAAGTACGCCGACAGACAGACAGGCAGGCAAGTACGCCGACAGACAGACAGGCAGGCAAGTACGCCGACAGACTGGCAGGCAGGCAAGTACGCCGACAGACTGGCAGGCAAGTACGCCGACAGACAGGCAGGCAGGCAAGTACGCCGACAGACAGGCAGGCAGGCAAGTACGCCGACAGACAGGCAGGCAGGCAAGTACGCCGACATGCAGACAGGCAGGGAAGTACGCCGACAGACAGACAGGCAGGCAAGTACGCCGACAGACAGGCTGGCAGGCAGGCAAGTACGCCGACAGACAGGCAGGCAGGCAAGTACGCCGACAGACAGGCAGGCACGCAAGTACGCCAACAGGCAGACAGGCAACTACGCCGACAGGCAGACAGGCAGGCAAGTACGCCGACAGACAGACAGGCAGGCAAGTACGCCGACAGACAGACAGGCAGGCAAGTACGCCAACAGGCAGACAGGCAACTACGCCGACAGGCAGACAGGCAGGCAAGTACGCCAACAGGCAGACAGGCAGGCAAGTACGCCGACAGACAGGCAGGCAAGTACGCCGACAGGCAGACAGGAAGGCAAGTACGCCGACAGACAGGCAGGCAGGCAGACAG
>JAWQFJ010005433.1:2500-11205 GCA_034096865.1 Theodoxus fluviatilis
AGGTTTGAGCATCCATCAATGGGTGGGGAAAGTCGCAACAAAAAAAGAGCACCTTACCTTTACCTTTACGTCACTACTGTCGATTTTTACGCTTGTTGTTAATTATCTGAAAAACATAGTGGACTTCTTAGCCCTCCATGCAGATTTTGACACACACTTTTGCGTTGTTGATTTTTATACTGACTTCTTTGCCTCACCAGGTCAGTTCTAGAGATCACTTTGTCCTAGCGGCTTGGCTCTCACTCTAGAGATGACACCTCAAAGCAAACTTGGCCGGTTAAGAGAAGAGTCCTGCCAGTGCATACGAATTTGCAACGGGACTTCTAATAGTACGTAGTTATACACACCATTGAGTCGATTCATTTCCACCGGTGTTTCTGACAGTCGACCTGCTTCCCTAATGTATATGTTTGTTTGGCACTGGGCACCGCCTGCACCAGTCAACGTGCACGCTGTTATGAATCGAATGTGCCGAATAGTGGATGCACGTGATTTTGTTTCGATTGTGATTACTTTTAGCATGAGTGGCTGAGAAGTGTTCAAGTGTGAGCGGATGATCGGATTGATTGTATATTTGTCGAGTGAAAGCGGTGTGCGACACTCGAGCGAATGAACCCCAGGGAGACGGGTGAGTGGTGATTTTATCCGTTATCATTCTATATTGTAAATACCGCGTATGTATGATGATTGATAGTGAAGGAACGGATGAGTTAGTTTGTGTTGTTTCCAGGGTTCTTCGGCATGGTAACGAGTCCCAGAAACCCGAACTGAGGCTCGGAGCTCTACTGGCGGGGGCCGGTGTGGAGACTGTCGGCGGGGGCCGCTTGGGCACTTGTAGACCGATTGTCGGCGGGGGCCGCGGCGGTCGTGCCTTGTGCCTTGGTGTTGACGAGGCTGCTGAGTGTGTACCGCATGCGGTGGTATTAATACACTTCATTTATACATATATACTGGTGTTTGTGTCCTTTTTCTTTTATTTTTATTGTGCGGGCTAGGCTAACCCTAGGCCCAGTTAGCTCGGTCCGTAATACACGCCTAGGGGTGGGATAGGGGGTGGGATAGGGGGGTGGGAGTGCTGGGTCGGGAAGTGTGGGGAAGACTTGCCCGAGGGGTGGGGCACTGCGTCAGCTCTGTCTAGCAACCATCCACCCTGCCCTTCGCATAGCCCAGGGTCAGACAGTGTGACAGCCCGATATACCACATATACTACACATGCAAAGAAAACATTGATGTGTGTGTATGTGTGTGTGTGTGAGTGTGTACGTGTGTGCGTGCATGTGTGTGTGCGTGCATGTGTGCGCCTGTTTTCTGGCTGCCCCCCCCTCTCTCTCTCTCTCTCTCTCTCTCTCTCTCTCTCTCTCTCTCACACACACACACACACACACGCACACACGCACGCACGCACGCACACACACACACACACACACACACACAGAGGCAGGCAGGCAGAAAGACAGGCGCACGCACGCACACGCACACACACGCACACACGGACGGAGACAGACAGACACACGGACAGACGGACGGACGGACCACCAACAGGGACAGATTTGTCAATATGAGAAGAGGACACGAGGGCAGAGAAATGAAAAAAGATAATGGTTAATACTAATAGTGGTAGTGAGATAGAAGTAATGGGAGAAGGAGAACGTAAAAAAATCTATTGAGAAACAAATAAAGGAAGAAAAGAAGGTTTAATACATGAGTAAACTACACGAGAAACATACATGTATGCTCCGGTATTTTCACCTCCGGCAAAGTTATTAAGAGTAAAACGAGGTAAAGACTGATCAGTTTGGTGTAGTTTTCAGAATACGTTACGGAGACATTCATGTATCGATAATACACAATTCAAATGGGGAAGATGCACATCGTCCATGGAGTGTTTTCTCCGCCATACCGTTTCAGTCAGATCACTCGCTCTCTTAACTCTGACTGAACATGAATATCTTTTAATATGAATACTGCGAAGCAGAAGCCACGCGATGTTTGAAAATTCGGTAGAATGGTGCTTCCAATAGTTCATCAGGAAACAGCAGCGGAGACAGTGGTCAAGCTATGGAGGGCATTCCACGGCTGACACATTCGTCAAAGTGGGCTGCCACCGCGGTCTGCGCGATCCGTGTGGATTGATTCTTGATGTGAAAATGCTGTGTACCGTGCCTGTGACAACAGCTGCAGATTAATCTGAGCGACTGCTCGCCCGCAGCGATGACTGGCAATTCCCCTGCCAGAGGTCGTAGACTTGCCTCTCCACCCCGATCTGGACCACCACGCCCCCCGGGAAGAGCACGCCTGGCTGGCCTTCAGTCATTCGGGGTGGAAGCCGCACCGACTCCAAGACTGCAAGGCCTGCGGTGCTTGTGACAGAGTGTTCCTGGAGTAGAGCTGAGAAGGACGTGGTCGACACAGCGGTGGTGACGGAATCGGAACAAGGTGGGTGTCGCTTGTGCTTTCCTGTCATACGTGCCACGGAGAAACTGAAGATGAAATTAAAGCCTGATTCCGACATCCCTGGTTGACCCATTAGTATGACTTGTGAATGCTGTGCGGGGAAAAGCTGACGTAAGCAGCTTGGGAACAAGATACGGTGCCGAGAAAATGAAACACTGTGAGGTTGGGGGGTGGTACTTCAACACTAGTGGCATCCACATCGTTGCATTTAGTAATGTTGATACGGGTTATAAAATATAAACATTCAATTGTTTAAAAATGCAAACCTCCTTCATACCTCTTTCGAAAGTCTGCAAATGGAGTAGAAAACAGACATTCCGTATACTGCCAATGGTTTCGAAGGACCAGTGGATGTGGACTGGCCCATACAGTGTACACGGATCGATTCTGTGAAGTGTGAATGGCCCTTACAAGAATAGATTCTATAAATGAGGGCCCTTTGACTTAGGCAGGGAGATGTTAACACTCCACTCCACTCTATGATGACCTGAAGCAATATAAGCCAACATGGCCACAGACTCCCAAAACACTGCTTGTAAAAGGCACATCTCTTCCAAGTCTTCTGTTTGTTTGTCTCTGTTGTTTATGAAAGTTTTGTGTCTTTTTACAATTTCATTCATTTTTACAACGATGCACCAAAACAAAAATGGCGAGGCAGATTAATCCATTTCATGGGTGCCGCGACACCCCATCGACTTTCCTCTACCAGAAATGCGCGTGGAGTGCAAAGCCTTGCTTCCTCTGTTCGCGTCCATGTTGTGTAGCTGAATGCTTGCAACGTGAGGAGATACGAGATGCTGAATTAATCAACTGGTCTTCATGATATAACCAGGCGACAAGCGAATCATTTGTTCTCGAAACCCTGTATGGCTGTATGGTTCAGGGTTTGGTCAATATTTTCGAGAGGTCGGCAGTGAGAAATGATGCTTGCTTCTGTCTTGGACCTTGTATGATTATGAGACCCTTACAGAAGAAAAACTCAATCCACGAATCGATTCATTCCAGTCGAGATAATTAGTTTGGTGTCAACCTATGCAGCGCTTAACTGAAGAAAAGCCCTAAACTCGATATCATCATGACCTATTTTGTAACGAGCTGTTTCTGATTGAAAATCACTCATAGCGCACAACATCACCCCAGCTCTCGAGGCTCTTCAATGGCTCCCTATACAAGAGAGGGTTAGGTTCAAGTTGGGAGTTCTCACTCATGCTTGCATCCACTCAGTGGGGCTGAAATGGTCGAAGTCGGAAACATTCGCGGACACTGTACCCGAGGTACTCTGTCCGATTGGACAGAGTACCCCAGTTTGAAATCTCGGCATTTGAACGAGAACGAGACCGCACCCGCCACTCCGCCTGACTGACTTCGCACGCCCGGGGAGTTATGCTAAGATCCGGGCGCGTTAATGTATCTGCGTTTTGTGACAAACGTCTTGCTCGGCGGTACTGTACTCCATGTACCTTAACGGTCCGCGTGATTCGGGTGTAATCTTAAGCTAAACGACGTTTATTGGCGCTGCTGAAATGGTCGAAGTCGGAAACATTCGAAACGTCGTTTAGCTGAAGATTACACCCGAATCACGCGGATCGTTAAGGTGATGGAGTACAGTACCGCCGAGCAAGACGTTTGTCACAAAACGCAGATACATTACCCCGCGGCCGGATCTTAGCATAACTCCCCGGGCGTGCGAAGTCAGTCAGGCGGAGTGGCGGGTGCGGTCTGAGCTGAGCGCTATCATCGGTATGTCACGTAACTGTAATGCCGAGATTTATAAACTGGGGTACTCTGTCCGCCCGGACAGAGTACCTCGGGTACAGTGTCCGCGAATCAGTGACTCCTTATCTTCAGAACATCGTCCCACTATACAAACCTGCCAGGAACGTGCGCTCGGGCTCGGGTTTCATCCAAGAGGTCTTTCGGCTCAAGGGCCTTTTCATCTGCTGGGCCAGCAGTGTGGAATTTCTTGCCTAATGCCCTCAGATGGTGCTCTTCGCAAAAAGACTTCAAACGACACCTCAAGACTCATAAACCACACAATAAGATATCAGAAAGGCAACAAAAACAACTAGCAAATCCCTTCAAAGGTCACTTAGCTTCTGGTGTGAAAAGTAGGATGAGGCAATATAAGCTCACACAACATCCACCGGAGTCTACATGCGGCATCGTAAAAGGAGGAAACGGTGCAGTAGTTGTACATGTAGCAGCGACAGTGCTCTTGTCTCTTCAGACGCTAATGGTTTGGGCGACCGTGGAAAGACTGTCCTGCATCGACAGGGTTCAGTATGTGGTACAGAGTTGGTCAATAAAAAGCATGTCCTCCACAGTATTTCCAAACACTATGAGGCTAGTAAGAAAAAAATACACTGAAAATGAATCTAAGTGTCAAGTTGAGTCATGTACACTCATGACCAATCATACGTGTACATACTCATCCACACGCACAAATATGCCAAGACGCGCAAACACACAGAGATATGTACATACATATACAGATGTATGAATGTATGCACACACGCGCGCGCGCACACACACATTCACACACATCCACATGCATATGCATGTACATGTGCCCATACACGCGCACCCACACGCATACACTTACACGCATGCCTACTCACATACCATAACCACACATACAGACACACACACATATACACACACACACACACATATCCACACGCATCTACATGCTCCCATTACACGCGCATCCACACACTTACATGCACACGCACACCCACACAAATACATACCTATCCCACACACATGCGCACGCGCGCACACACACTCATGCATGCATACATTCAAGCAGTTTAATGAATGGACTGACATGTCCAGTCATTCATAAGAAATCAAAGACGGACACCGAGACAGAAGCCTTGTTCAGGAGGCGCAGCGATTCAGAGTGCTGCTCAGCGCTGCATGTGATTCACTCCTGAACGGCCAATTTGGGGCGTGCTTCACTCAGCGCTGAGCAGCGCTCTGCATCACCGATCCGAGATGATGCAGAATGATTTTGCAGCAGATTCAAAATGGCGTCTTCGATCCCGCACTGGCCGTCGACGCGTCAAATAACCCTCAGAAACATCATTTTGGGACTGGAACGAACTTTATTTGTCCCAAGCGCTCTGTATGTGCAAGTAATGGCAAGTAAGGATGACACAGTAGTGGACTTTATTCATGCAGAATACATGTAAACGTGCATAAACGATGTCTGTGGCAAAGAAAACACTTTCTTCGCGTCTATCAACACAACATGGGGCGCAGAAGATTTACCTCCCCTTTAACAAGTGAAGCGCTGCACTACATCTGTAGGCGTTCAGGTGTGGCAAAGAGCGCTCAATTGCCAACATGAAGCGCTCATGCAGCGCTGAGTACTCCTGAACAAGCCTAGAGAGGTACGTGCACCAAGCACCGTGCTGCAGACGTCAGCACCGACAGACATCCCGCCCTGTCAAGGTCATCTAACACACGGCCCCAGGTCTCTCCCTGCTCAGTCATGCACGGCACCCAAGCACAGCTGTAGACAGACAGGCAGTAATCGATCTCTGTCTTGTTTCTCGATCGACCAGGTATAGTATATACGCTTATGCAGACGTGTGTCTAGGTATTGATTTCAGGGCTGGTATTTGCACACTTTAAAATCCAGTCATTCACTTTCCACCCTCGGGGGTTTCAGTCGGTGAGAGGAACACAGCAACGCTGATTACATAACTCTGTATCATCTGAAAGGGAAACATATTACAGGTGTGACATTGTAGAAAGTGTTTCCCTCCAAGGAAATGCCTGCAGTGCTCATAAGAAGTTCGACAGCTGAGTAAATCTTCGTGAGCTTTTTTTTCCTCCCAGAGACCCAAGCTGGATCATATTTGGCCAGCGTTCTGGAGACTATCATTCCTTGTGGCCTGCAGCAAGGGTCACCATGCAGGCTGCAGCGTCAGTCACAGGAAAGGGCCGATTCCCAGCTGACAGCAGGCAGCACTGACCACATGCGGTACTGCCTGCCGAACCCTCGGTAGATCTTGGACCTTGGTGTCTTTCGAGTTTTGCTGGAGTGATTTCGTTGGAAAGATCGAGGTCATGCTTGTCAACTCCAGAGTGCCGTGCGTATCTTAATGTATTTTTGAAAAGATCTTGTCTGCCTCATTGAACGTTGCTATCTCTCTTCGAGGCTGATCTAACAGTAAATCACTGTAATTTCCAACAACGCAAACAGCGATTGATTGCTCTAAGCCATTTGCTCGACTCGTGTTCACTGAATTTCAACAGAACGCAGACAGCAAAGTTTTCCCCCCTTTGTATGAAAACATCTCAAAATCGTTTGCTCCCAGGTTTACAAAAGGAAAATGTGAAGATAAACTTTTCTGCGGCTTCGACCTTACAATAGGTTAGTGTATCTTATCGGGTAACGTAATATCTACGTCGACAGATTTGCAGTACTGTGAAGTAGGCCTATGGCACGACGCCCATGGCAGACGAAGTGCCCTGGTCGTAAAGGCAGCGTTTGCAGTCGAGCTTGCTGACGTTTGAAGTCACAGCTCAAGTTCGAACGACAAGGTTGCTCTCCTTGTGTCCTTGTCGCGCCCCCAGGCTGGTGCAGATGGTCACAATGAAAGGTTTCTGTTCACTGGCTGTTGTAACTTTCAATCAGAAGGTCCTCCTCCATCTTTTGATGGGTTCCTTCTTCTGACAATGGTGTAAGCTGTCAATGTGTCTGCGCAGATCACTTTGTCCTCATTAGAATATTACACGCTATGAGCTATGCGGAGTTCCCCACTTTTCTGCATGGCTTGTTAAGATATGTTCCTCATATTGACGGCACATTATGGCTTTATTATATTCGCAGCTGACCGGGGAAAACCGAATGATAGGCCCTATGAAACTTTTGGAGCTCTTACTATCTTGCTTGTACGTTTATGTTACTTCTGACGCCATTTTCTATTCACTCGCTGGTATGTGTGTAGTAAAACAATCTTGTTTAGGTATGTCAGGAGCTGCTAGGTGGTGATGACGCTCCTGTTTCTGTAATAAGGGAAGCACTTCCTACCCCTGTGCTACTAGGGATGAGACGCACACGAAACAGAACAAGCACGCATGGAAAACTGTATAACAAAGGATGTAATACTCAGAATGACCCAAGAAACCACCCCAAACACTGACCAGCAATCCACAGTTCAAATTACAATCTCCGCAATCCAAATCACCAACTCCACCTCCGCAGCATAAAGCACAAACCCCTTCACCTCCGATGCTCCAATCACAAAAGCCCTCACCTCCACAACCCAAATCACAAAACACTCCTCTGCTGCACAAATCACAAAGCTTCAACTCCACATCACAAATCACCAAACCTTCAGCTCCACATCACAAATCACCAAACCTTCACCTCCACTTCACAAATCCCCAAACCTTCACCTCCACATCACAATCCACCAAACCTTCACCTCCACATCACAATTCCCCAAACCTTCACCTCCACATCACAATCCACCAAACTTTCACCTCCACATCACAACCCACCAACCTTCACCTCACAACCCACAAAACCTTCACCTCCACATCACAATCCACCAAACCTTCACCTCCACATCACAATCCACCAACCCTCCTCCCCTGCACATCAAAAATCACAAAACGTCACTCCAGAAACAACCGCCACCTTCACAAGCCCATCCAGATACCCCAGGCCAGGAAATCCCAAACCCAGACCAGGACACCCCAACCCTGGCCAGGATCTGCAATACACAAATGAACAGAAATAGCTATTTACCTCACACCAACAATCCAACCGCCGATGTGTACGAGGTGAAACATACTAGAAACAAAAGGAGAACAAAACCCCATAACCACTCACCCTGCGATCCGGAGTGGCAAGTGACAGAACCCACGATGGTAACTCAACTAAATAGGGGAATAACTAGGCCGGCACGAGATAATGAACAAAATCATGAACCAACTGAATAAACCACGGTCCTAGAGAAATACAAACCAAAAGCCTGTGAAATAACTGCAAAGCCCGTCAATACATCAGCACAGCCGTGCAGCACGTGCCCAGGGCATCTGGTCTTAATTAACAATTCAACAAATCTAACTAACCCTTCCAAAAACCCTGATACCTCACGCAAAACACGTGCTGAACAATGAAAAACCTACCGCTGAACTAAACAGGCAGACAAACAGTTAAAGCCACCAAAGCCCCACCCTATAAACTTATTTACAAAAACACATTTTACTCTCGAGTCGTGACAAGGTAA
>JAWQFJ010005434.1:5000-12113 GCA_034096865.1 Theodoxus fluviatilis
GTGGGGCACATGTTATACTTTTATCATGAGACACATTTGTTTACATATCATCAAGGTCAAGGTCACTTTGACCCTTATGAAATGGGACCAAAATGGGGTAGTGAACCACTAAAAGTGACTATATCTCATGGTAGAAAGTGCCAATAAGCACCATTGTGCTTCCTATGTCTTGAATTAACAGCTTTGTGTTGCATGACCTTGTATTTTGGTAGGAAAAATGTGTAAAGCATTTCTTTGTGTATGATGTCATTGGTAGGTTTAGTTGTTTGACCTTGACCTTGAAGGTCACCTGAAGGTCAAGGTCATATAAAGGTCAAGGTCAAGCATGTGAGTCGTATGGGCTTTGCCCTTCTTGTTCTTTTATTTATATTGTGCGGGCTAGGCTAACCCTAGGCCCATGCAGTTAGCTCGGTCCGTACACACGCCTAGGGGTGGCATAGGGGGTTGGAGTGGGGGGTCCGGAAGTGGGGGGAAGGCTTGCCCGAGGGGTGGAGCACTGGCGTCAGCTCCGTCTAGCAACCAGCCCCCTGCCCTTCGCATAGCCCAGGGTCAGACAGTGTGACAGCCCGATTTACCACATACTACACATGCAAAGAAAACATTGAGGGACTGTGCGTGTGCGTGTGTGTGTGTGTGTGTGTGTGCATGTGTGCGTGTGCGTGTATGTGTGTGTTGTGTGTGCGTGTGTGTGTGCGTGTGTGTGTGTCTTTCTGGCTGCCCCCCCCCCCGCCTCTACTCTCTCGCCTCTCTCCCCCCCCCTCTCTCTCTCTCTCTCTCTCTCTCTCCTCTCTCTCGCTCTCTCTCTCTCTCTCCTCTCTCGCTCTCTCTCCTCTCTCTCTCTCTCTCTCTCTCCTCTCTCTCTCTACTCTCTCTCTCTCATTCTCGCTCGCTACGACTCGCTTCTCTCGCCGCTCTCCTCTCTCTCTCTCTCGCTCTCTCGCGGCTCTCTCGCTCTCTGCTCGCCTCTCTCTCTCTCTCTCGCTCTCTCCCCTGCCTTCTCTCTCCTACCCACCCGCTCTAACCACCCCCTATCTCCCCCACTCTCTCATCTATATTTCGCTCTCTCTCTTTTCCCTCTCTCCCCCTATCCCTCTCTCTCTCTCTACTCTCTCTCTCTCCACACACACACCCACACCACACCACACACACACACACTCACCACTCCACACATTACACAACCACACACACACAAGGGAAGGCAGCAAGGCAGAAGCAGAAAGACAAGCGCGCCACACAATTTGCACGCACACACACGCACACACGGACGGAGACAGACACACGGACGGACCACCAAACAGGGACAGATTTGTCAATATGAGAAGGGGACAAGAGGGCAGAGGAGAAATGAAAAAAGATAATGGTTAATACTAATAGTGGTAGTGAGATAGAAGTAACGGGAGAAGGAGAACGTAAAACATTCTATTGAGAAACCAAATAAGGAAGAAAAGGTTTAATACATAAGTAAACTACACGAGAAAACATACATGTATGCTCCGGTATTTTCACCTCCGGCAAAGTTATTAAGAGTAAAACGAGGTAAAGACTGATCAGTTTGGTGTAGTTTCAGAATACGTTACGGAGACATCATGTATCGATAATACACAATTCGAATGGGGAAGATGCACATCGTCCAGGAGTGTTTTCTCCGCCATACCGTTTCAGTCAGATCACTCGCTCTCTTAACTCTGACTGAACATGAATATCTTTTAATATGAATACTGCGAAGCAGAAGCCACGCGATGTTTGAAAATTCGGTAGAATGGTGCTTCCAATATTTCATCAGAAAACAGCAGCGGAGACCGTGGTCAAGCTATGGAGGGCATTCCACGGCTGACACATTCGTCAAAGTGGGCTGCCACCGCGGTCTGCGCGATCCGTGTGGATTGATTCTTGAGGTGAAAATGCTGGTACCTGTGCCTGTGACAACAGCTGCAGATTAATCTGAGCGACTGCTCGCCGCAGCGATAACTGGCAATTCCCCTGCTAGAGGTCGTAGACTTGCCTCTCCACCCCGATCTGGACCACCACGCCCCCCGGGAAGAGCACGCCTGGCTGGCCTTCAGGCATTCGGGGTGGAAGCCGCACCGACTCCAAGACTGCAAGGCCTGCGGTGGCTTGTGGCAGAGTGTTCCTGGAGTAGAGCCGAGTACGACGTGGTCGACACAGCGGTGGTGACGGAATCGGAACAAGGTGGGTGTCGCTTGTGCTTTCCTGTCATACGTGCCGCGGAGAAACTGAAGATGAAATTAAAGCCTGGTTCCGACATCCCTGGTTGACCCATTAGTGTGACTTGTGAATGCTGTGGGGGGAAAAGCTGACGTAAGCAGCTAGGGAACAAGATACGGTGCCGAGAAAATGAAACACTGTCAGGTTGTGGGTCGTTACTTCAACACTAGTGGCATCCACATCGTTGCATTTAGTAATGTTGATACGGGTTATAATTTCATGGGTGCCGCGACACCCCATCGACTTTCCTCTACCAGAAATGCGCGTGGAGTGCAAAGCCTTGCTTCCTCTGTTCGCGTCCATGTTGTGTAGCTGAATGCTTGCAACGTGAGGAGATACGAGATGCTGAATTAATCAACTGGTCTTCATGATATAACCACGCGCTAAGCGAATCATTTGTTCTCGAAACCCTGTATGGCTGTATGGTTCAGGGTTTGGTCAATATTTTCGAGAGGTCGGCAGTGAGAAATGATGCTTGCTTCTGTCTTGGACCTTGTATGATTATGAGACCCCTTACGGGTGCTGGACGTTTCGCCCCATTTGCAAGTTCGCCCCAACCACTTCGCCCCACATTCTAGGGTTAGGGTTAGGGTGAAGGTTAGGGTTAGGGTTAGGGTTTCGGTTAGTGGGGCGAACCGGCAAGAATTTAGGGTGAAGGTTAGGGTTAGGGTTAGGATGGGGCGAAACGTCCATGAGCCGAAAATGGGGCGAAACGTCCTTGAACCACCCTTACAGAAGAAAAACTCAATCCACAAATCGATTCATTCCAGTCGAGGTAATTAGTTTGGTGTCAACCTATGCAGCGCTTAACTGAAGAAAAGCCCTAAACTCGATATCATCATCATCAACTCTTTTGTAACGAGCTGTTTCTGATTGAAAATCACTCATAGCGCACAACATCACCCCAGCTCTCAAGGCTCTTCGATGGCTCCCTGTACAAGAGAGGGTTAGGTTCAAGTTGGGAGTTCTCACTCATGCTCGCATCCATTCAGTGGGGCTGAAATGGTCGAAGTCGGAAACATTCGCGGACACTGTACCCGAGGTACTCTGTCCGACTGGACAGAGTACCCCAGTTTGAAATCTCGGCATTTGAACGAGAACGAGACCGCACCCGCCACTCCGCCTGACTGACTTCGCACGCCCGGGGAGTTATGCTAAGATCCGGCCGCGTTAATGTATCTGCGTTTTGTGACAAACGTCTTGCTCGGCGGTACTGTACTCCATGCACCTTATCGGTCCGCGTGATTCGGGTGTAATCTTAAGCTAAACGACGTTTATTGGCGCTGCTGAAATGGTAGAAGTCGGAACATTCGGAACGTCGTTTAGCTTAAGATTACACCCGAATCACGCGGACCGTTAAGGTGATGGAGTACAGTAGGCCCTACCGCCGAGCAAGATGTTTGTCACAAAACGCAGATACATTAACGCGGCCGCATCTTAGCATAACTCCCCGGGAGTGCGAAGTCAGTCATGCGGAGCGGCAGAGGGGGGTCTGAGCTGAGCGCTATCATCGGTATGTCAAGTGACTGTAAGGCCGAGATTTCAAACTGGGGTACTCTGTCCGCTCGGACAGAGTACCTCGGGTACAGTGTCCGCGAATCAGTGACTCCTTCTTATCTTCAGAACATCGTCCCACTATACAAACCTGCCAGGAACCTGCGCTCGGGCTCGGGTTTCATCCAAGATGTCTTTCGGCTCAAAGGCCTTTTCATCTGCTGGGCCAGCAGTGTGGAATTTCTTGCCTAATGCCCTCAGATGGTGCTCTTCGCAAAAAGACTTCAAACGACTGCTCAAGACTGATAAACCACACAATGAGATATCAGAAAGGCAACAAAAACAACTAGAAAAGCCCTTCAAAGGTCACTTTGATTCTGGTGTGAAAAGTAGGATGAGACAATATAAGTTTACACAACATCCACCGGAGTCTACATGCGGCATCTTAAAAGGAGGAAACGGTGCAGTAGCTGTACATGTAGCAGCGACAGTGCTCTTGTCTCTTCAGACGCTAATGATTTGGACGACCGTGGAAAGACTGTCCTGCATCGATAGGGTTCAGTATGTGGTGCAGAGTTGGTCAAACAAAAGCATGTTCTCCACAGTATTTCCAAACACTATGAGGCTGGTAAGAAAATATACACTGGAAATGAATCTAAGTGTCAATTTGAGTCATGTACACTCATGACTAATCACACGTGTACATACTCATCCACACGCACTAATATGCCAAGACGCGCAAACACACAGATGTACATATACAGATGTATAAATGTATACACACACGCGCGCGCGCGCACACACACATTCACACACATCCATATGCATATACATGTACATGTGCCCATACACGCGCACTCACACATATACATTTACACGCATGCCCACACACATACCACAAGCACACACACACAGATACACACACACACACACACACACACACACACACACACACACACACATCCACATGCATCTACATGCTCCCATTACACGCGCATCCACACACTTATACATGTACACGCACACCTACACAAATACACACATACCCCACACACGCGCGCGCGCGCACATACACACACACTCATGCATGCATACACTCAAGCAGTTTAATGAATGGACTGACATGCCCCATGTCCAGTCATTCATAAGAAATCTAAGACGGACACCGAGACAGAGAGGTGCGTGCACCAAGCACCGTGCTGCAGACGTCAGCACCGACAGACATCCCGCCCTGTCAAGGTCATCTAACACACGGCCCCATGTCTCTCTCTGCTCAGTCATGCACGGCACCCAAGCACAGCTGTAGACAGACATGCAGTAATCGATCTGTCTTGTTTCTCTATCGACCAGGTATAGTATATACGCTTATGCAGACGTGTGTCTAGGTATTGATTTCAGGGCTGGTATTTGCACACTTTAAAATCCAGTCATTCACTTTTCTCCCTCGGGGGTTTCAGTCGGTGAGAGGAACACAGCAACGCTCAGTATATAACTCTGTATCATCTGACAGGGAAACAGATTACAGGTGTGACATTGTAGACAGTGTTTTCCCTCCAAGGAAATGCCTGCAGTGTTCATAAGAAGTTCGACAACTGAGTAAATCTTCTTGGGATTTTTTTCCCTCCCAGAGACACAAGCTAGATCATATTTGGCCAGCGTTCTGGAGACTATCATTCCTTGTGGCCTGCAGCAAGGGTCACCATGCAGGCTGCAGCGGAAGTCACAGGAAAGGAGCGATTCCCAGCTGACAGCAGGCAGCACTGACCACATGCGGTACTGCCTGCCGAACCCTCGGTAGATCTTGGACCTTGGTGTCTTTCGAGTTTTGCTGGAGTGATTTCGTTGGAAAGATCGAGGTCATGCTTGTCAACTCCAGAGTGCCGTGCGTATCTTAATGTATTTTTTAAAAGATCTTGTCTGCCTCATTGAACGTTGCTATCTCTCTTCGAGGCTGATCTAACAGTAAATCACTGTAATTTCCAACAACGCAAACAGCGATTGATTGCTCTAAGCCATTTGCTCGACTCGTGTTCACTGAATTTCAACAGAACGCAGACAGCAAAGTTTTCCCCCCTTTGTATGAAAACATCTCAAAACCATTTGCTCCCAGGTTTACAAAAGGAAAATGTGAAGATAAACTGTTATGCGGCTTTGACCTTACAATAGGTTAGTGTATCTTATCGGGTAACGTAATATCTACGTCGACAGATTTGCAGTGCTGTGAGGTATGGCACGACGCCCATGGCAGACGAAGTGCCCTGGTCGTAAAGGCAGCGTTTGCAGTCGGGCTTGCTGACGTTTGACGTCACAGCTCAAGTTCGGACGACAAGGTTGTTCTCCTTGTGTCCTTTTCGCGCCCCCAGGCTGGTGCAGATGGTCATAATGAAAGGTTTCTGTTCACTGGCTGTTGTAACTTTCAATCAGAAGGTCCTCCTCCATCTTTTGATTGGTTCCTTTTTTCTGACAATGGTGTAAGCTGTTAATGTGTCTGCGCAGATCACTTTGTCCTCATTAGAATATTACAGGGTAGTACTAATGACCGCAATATACCGCAATATACCGCAATATACCGCAATATACCGCAATATACCGCAATACCCCCAAATACACTCTCAGAAAAGAAAAAAACATCAACAGATCGATGCTAAAAACGTGCTTTTGATATTGCGCGATCATGCCGAGAAGAAAACAACGTTCGGAGAAGTTTAGACACAGTAGATCACGTAGACGCCTTGCAAAACAGGCTGCATGTAGGCCTATTCGACAGCAGCGTGATCTACTGTGTCTAAACTTCTCCGAACGTTGTTTTCTTCTCGGCATGATCGCGCAATATCAAAAGCACGTCTTTAGCATCGATCTGTTGATGTTTTTTCTTTTCTGAGAGTGTATTTGGGGGTATTGCGGTATATTGCGGTGTATTGCGGTCATTAGTAGTACCTACTGGGTACTACTAATGACCGCAATATACCGCAATATACCGCAATATACCGCAATATACCGCAATACACCGCAATATACCGCAATACCCCCAAATACACTCTCAGAAAACTAAACTTCTCCGAACGTTGTTTTCTTCTCGGCATGATCGCGCAATATCAAAAGTACGTCTTTAGCATCGATCTGTTGATGTTTTTTTCTTTTCTGAGAGTGTATTTGGGGGTATTGCGGTATATTGCGGTATATTGCGGTATATTGCGGTATATTGCGGTATATTGCGGTATATTGCGGTCATTAGTACTACCGCTTTATTATATTCGCAGCTGACCGGGGAAAACCGAATGGTATGAAACTTTTGGAGCTCTTACTCTCTTGTTCGTACGTTTATGTTACTTCTGACGCCATTTTCTAATCACTCGCTGGTATCTGTGTAGTAAAACAATCTTGTTTAGGTAG
>JAWQFJ010005435.1:5000-32500 GCA_034096865.1 Theodoxus fluviatilis
TTACTGACAGACCTGCTTCCCTAATGTATATGTTTGTTTGGCACTGGGCACCGCCTGCACCAGTCAACGTGCACGCTGTTATGAATCGAATGTGCCGAATGGTGTATGCACGTGATTTTGTTTCGATTGTGATTACTTTTAGCATGAGTGGCTGAGGAGTGTTCAAGTGTGAGCGGATGATCGGATTGATTGTATATTTGTCGAGTGAAAGCGGTGTGCGACACTCGAGCGAATGAACCCCAGGGAGACGGGTGAGTGGTGATTTTATCCGTTATCATTCTATATTGTAAATACCGCGTATGTATGATGATTGATAGTGAAGGAACGGATGAGTTAGTTTGTGTTGTTTCCAGGGTTCTTCTGCATGGTAACAAGTCCCAGAAACCCGAACTGAGGCTTGGAGCTCTACTGGCGGGGGCCGGTGTGGAGACTGTCGGCGGGGGCCGCTTGGGCACTTGCAGACCGATTGTCGGCGGGGACCGCGGCGGTCGTGCCTTGTGCCTTGGTGTTGACGAGGCTGCTGAGTGTGTACCGCATGCGGTGGTATTAATACACTTCATTTATACATATATACTGGTGTTTGTGTCCTTTTTCTTTTATTTTTATTGTGCGGGCTAGGCTAACCCTAGGCCCAGTTAGCTCGGTCCGTAATACACGCCTAGGGGTGGGATAGGGGGTGGGATAGGGGGGTGGGAGTGCTGGGTCGGGAAGTGTGGGGAAGACTTGCCCGAGGGGTGGGGCACTGCGTCAGCTCTGTCTAGCAACCATCCACCCTGCCCTTCGCATAGCCCAGGGTCAGACAGTGTGACAGCCCGATATACCACATATACTACACATGCAAAGAAAACATTGATGTGTGTGTATGTGTGTGTGTGTGAGTGTGTACGTGTGTGCGTGCATGTGTGTGTGCGTGCATGTGTGCGCCTGTTTTTCTGGCTGCCCCCCCCTCTCTCTCTCTCTCTCTCTCTCTCTCTCTCACACACACGCACACACACACACACACACACACACACACGCATACACACACGCACGCACGCACACACACACACACACACAGAGGCAGGCAGGCAGAAAGACAGGCGCACGCACGCACACGCACACACACGCACACACGGACGGAGACAGACAGACACACGGACAGACGGACCACCAACAGGGACAGATTTGTCAATATGAGAAGAGGACACGAGGGCAGAGAAATGAAAAAAGATAATGGTTAATACTAATAGTGGTAGTGAGATAGAAGTAATGGGAGAAGGAGAACGTAAAAAAATCTATTGAGAAACAAATAAAGGAAGAAAAGAAGGTTTAATACATGAGTAAACTACACGAGAAACATACATGTATGCTCCGGTATTTTCACCTTCGGCAAAGTTATTAAGAGTAAAACGAGGTAAAGACTGATCAGTTTGGTGTAGTTTTCAGAATACGTTACGGAGACATTCATGTATCGATAATACACAATTCAAATGGGGAAGATGCACATCGTCCATGGAGTGTTTTCTCCGCCATACCGTTTCAGTCAGATCACTCGCTCTCTTAACTCTGACTGAACATGAATATCTTTTAATATGAATACTGCGAAGCAGAAGCCACGCGATGTTTGAAAATTCGGTAGAATGGTGCTTCCAATAGTTCATCAGGAAACAGCAGCGGAGACAGTGGTCAAGCTATGGAGGGCATTCCACGGCTGACACATTCGTCAAAGTGGGCTGCCACCGCGGTCTGCGCGATCCGTGTGAATTGATTCTTGATGTGAAAATGCTGTGTACCGTGCCTGTGACAACAGCTGCAGATTAATCTGAGCGACTGCTCGCCCGCAGCGATGACTGGCAATTCCCCTGCCAGAGGTCGTAGACTTGCCTCTCCACCCCGATCTGGACCACCACGCCCCCCGGGAAGAGCACGCCTGGCTGGCCTTCAGTCATTCGGGGTGGAAGCCGCACCGACTCCAAGACTGCAAGGCCTGCGGTGCTTGTGACAGAGTGTTCCTGGAGTAGAGCTGAGAAGGACGTGGTCGACACAGCGGTGGTGACGGAATCGGAACAAGGTGGGTGTCGCTTGTGCTTTCCTGTCATACGTGCCACGGAGAAACTGAAGATGAAATTAAAGCCTGATTCCGACATCCCTGGTTGACCCATTAGTATGACTTGTGAATGCTGTGCGGGGAAAAGCTGACGTAAGCAGCTTGGGAACAAGATACGGTGCCGAGAAAATGAAACACTGTGAGGTTGGGGGGTGGTACTTCAACACTAGTGGCATCCACATCGTTGCATTTAGTAATGTTGATACGGGTTATAAAATATAAACATTCAATTGTTTAAAAATGCAAACCTCCTTCATACCTCTTTCGAAAGTCTGCAAATGGAGTAGAAAACAGACATTCCGTATACTGCCAATGGTTTCGAAGGACCAGTGGATGTGGACTGGCCCATACAGTGTACACGGATCGATTCTGTGAAGTGTGAATGGCCCTTACAAGAATAGATTCTATAAATGAGGGCCCTTTGACTTAGGCAGGGAGATGTTAACACTCCACTCCACTCTATGATGACCTGAAGCAATATAAGCCAACATGGCCACAGACTCCCAAAACACTGCTTGTAAAAGGCACATCTCTTCCAAGTCTTCTGTTTGTATGTCTCTGTTGTTTATGAAAGTTTTGTGTCTTTTTAAAATTTCATTCATTTTTACAACGATGCACCAAAACAAAAATGGCGAGGCAGATTAATCCATTTCATGGGTGCCGCGACACCCCATCGACTTTCCTCTACCAGAAATGCGCGTGGAGTGCAAAGCCTTGCTTCCTCTGTTCGCGTCCATGTTGTGTAGCTGAATGCTTGCAACGTGAGGAGATACGAGATGCTGAATTAATCAACTGGTCTTCATGATATAACCAGGCGACAAGCGAATCATTTGTTCTCGAAACCCTGTATGGCTGTATGGTTCAGGGTTTGGTCAATATTTTCGAGAGGTCGGCAGTGAGAAATGATGCTTGCTTCTGTCTTGGACCTTGTATGATTATGAGACCCTTACAGAAGAAAAACTCAATCCACGAATCGATTCATTCCAGTCGAGATAATTAGTTTGGTGTCAACCTATGCAGCGCTTAACTGAAGAAAAGCCCTAAACTCGATATCATCATGACCTATTTTGTAACGAGCTGTTTCTGATTGAAAATCACTCATAGCGCACAACATCACCCCAGCTCTCGAGGCTCTTCAATGGCTCCCTATACAAGAGAGGGTTAGGTTCAAGTTGGGAGTTCTCACTCATGCTTGCATCCACTCAGTGGGGCTGAAATGGTCGAAGTCGGAAACATTCGCGGACACTGTACCCGAGGTACTCTGTCCGATTGGACAGAGTACCCCAGTTTGAAATCTCGGCATTTGAACGAGAACGAGACCGCACCCGCCACTCCGCCTGACTGACTTCGCACGCCCGGGGAGTTATGCTAAGATCCGGGCGCGTTAATGTATCTGCGTTTTGTGACAAACGTCTTGCTCGGCGGTACTGTACTCCATGTACCTTAACGGTCCGCGTGATTCGGGTGTAATCTTAAGCTAAACGACGTTTATTGGCGCTGCTGAAATGGTCGAAGTCGGAAACATTCGAAACGTCGTTTAGCTGAAGATTACACCCGAATCACGCGGATCGTTAAGGTGATGGAGTACAGTACCGCCGAGCAAGACGTTTGTCACAAAACGCAGATACATTACCCCGCGGCCGGATCTTAGCATAACTCCCCGGGCGTGCGAAGTCAGTCAGGCGGAGTGGCGGGTGCGGTCTGAGCTGAGCGCTATCATCGGTATGTCACGTAACTGTAATGCCGAGATTTATAAACTGGGGTACTCTGTCCGCCCGGACAGAGTACCTCGGGTACAGTGTCCGCGAATCAGTGACTCCTTATCTTCAGAACATCGTCCCACTATACAAACCTGCCAGGAACGTGCGCTCGGGCTCGGGTTTCATCCAAGAGGTCTTTCGGCTCAAGGGCCTTTCATCTGCTGGGCCAGCAGTGTGGAATTTCTTGCCTAATGCCCTCAGATGGTGCTCCTCGCAAAAATACTTCAAACGACACTCAAGACTCATAAACCACACAATAAGATATCAGAAAGGCAACAAAAACAACTAGCAAAGCCCTTCAAAAGGCCACTCAGATTCTGGTGTGAAAAGTAGGATGAGGCAATATAAGCCCACACAACATCCACCGGAGTCTACATGCGGCATCTTAAAAGGAGGAAACGGTTGCAGTAGTTGTACATGTAGCAGCGACAGTGCTCTTGTCTCTTCAGACGCTAATGGTTTGGGCGACCGTGGGAAAGACTGTCCTGCATCGATAGGGTTCAGTATGTGGTGCAGAGTTGGTCAATAAAAAGCATGTTCTCCACAGTATTTCCAAACACTATGAGGCTGGTAAGAAAATATACACTGGAAATGAATCTAAGTGTCAATTTGAGTCATGTACACTCATGACTAATCACACGTGTACATACTCATCCACACGCACTAATATGCCAAGACGCGCAAACACACAGAGATATGTACATACATATACAGATGTATGAATGTATGCACACACACGCGCGCGCACACACACATTCACACACATCCACATGCATATGCATGTACATGTGCCCATACACGCGCACCCACACGCATACACTTACACGCATGCCTACTCACATACCATAACCACACATACAGACACACACACATATACACACACACACACACATATCCACACGCATCTACATGCTCCCATTACACGCGCATCCACACACTTACATGCACACGCACACCCACACAAATACATACCTATCCCACACACATGCGCACGCGCGCACACACACTCATGCATGCATACATTCAAGCAGTTTAATGAATGGACTGACATGTCCAGTCATTCATAAGAAATCAAAGACGGACACCGAGACAGAAGCCTTGTTCAGGAGGCGCAGCGATTCAGAGTGCTGCTCAGCGCTGCATGTGATTCACTCCTGAACGGCCAATTTGGGGCGTGCTTCACTCAGCGCTGAGCAGCGCTCTGCATCACCGATCCGAGATGATGCAGAATGATTTTGCAGCAGATTCAAAATGGCGTCTTCGATCCCGCACTGGCCGTCGACGCGTCAAATAACCCTCAGAAACATCATTTTGGGACTGGAACGGGCTTTATTTGCCCCAAGCGCTCTGTATGTGCAAGTAATGGCAAGTAAGGATGACACAGTAGTGGACTTTATTCATGCAGAATACATGTAAACGTGCATAAACGATGTCTGTGGCAAAGAAAACACTTTCTTCGCGTCTATCAACACAACATGGGGCGCAGAAGATTTACCTCCCCTTTAACAAGTGAAGCGCTGCACTACATCTGTAGGCGTTCAGGTGTGGCAAAGAGCGCTCAATTGCCAACATGAAGCGCTCATGCAGCGCTGAGTACTCCTGAACAAGCCTAGAGAGGTACGTGCACCAAGCACCGTGCTGCAGACGTCAGCAGCGACAGACATCCCGCCCTGTCAAGGTCATCTAACACACGGCCCCAGGTCTCTCTCTGCTCAGTCATGCACGGCACCCAAGCACAGCTGTAGACAGACATGCAGTAATCGATCTCTGTCTTGTTTCTCGATCGACCAGGTATAGTATATACGCTTATGCAGACGTGTGTCTAGGTATTGATTTCAGGGCTGGTATTTGCACACTTTAAAATCCAGTCATTCACTTTCCTCCCTCGGGGGTTTCAGTCGGTGAGAGGAACACAGCAACGCTGATTACATAACTCTGTATCATCTGAAAGGGAAACATATTACAGGTGTGACATTGTAGAAAGTGTTTTCCCTCCAAGGAAATGCCTGCAGTGCTCATAAGAAGTTCGACAGCTGAGTAAATCTTCGTGAGCTTTTTTTTCCTCCCAGAGACCCAAGCTGGATCATATTTGGCCAGCGTTCTGGAGACTATCATTCCTTGTGGCCTGCAGCAAGGGTCACCATGCAGGCTGCAGCGTCAGTCACAGGAAAGGGCCGATTCCCAGCTGACAGCAGGCAGCACTGACCACATGCGGTACTGCCTGCCGAACCCTCGGTAGATCTTGGACCTTGGTGTCTTTCGAGTTTTGCTGGAGTGATTTCGTTGGAAAGATCGAGGTCATGCTTGTCAACTCCAGAGTGCCGTGCGTATCTTAATGTATTTTTGAAAAGATCTTGTCTGCCTCATTGAACGTTGCTATCTCTCTTCGAGGCTGATCTAACAGTAAATCACTGTAATTTCCAACAACGCAAACAGCGATTGATTGCTCTAAGCCATTTGCTCGACTCGTGTTCACTGAATTTCAACAGAACGCAGACAGCAAAGTTTTCCCCCTTTGTATGAAAACATCTCAAAATCGTTTGCTCCCAGGTTTACAAAAGGAAAATGTGAAGATAAACTTTTCTGCGGCTTCGACCTTACAATAGGTTAGTGTATCTTATCGGGTAACGTAATATCTACGTCGACAGATTTGCAGTACTGTGAAGTAGGCCTATGGCACGACGCCCATGGCAGACGAAGTGCCCTGGTCGTAAAGGCAGCGTTTGCAGTCGAGCTTGCTGACGTTTGAAGTCACAGCTCAAGTTCGAACGACAAGGTTGCTCTCCTTGTGTCCTTGTCGCGCCCCCAGGCTGGTGCAGATGGTCACAATGAAAGGTTTCTGTTCACTGGCTGTTGTAACTTTCAATCAGAAGGTCCTCCTCCATCTTTTGATGGGTTCCTTCTTCTGACAATGGTGTAAGCTGTCAATGTGTCTGCGCAGATGACTTTGTCCTCATTAGAATATTACACGCTATGAGATATGCGGAGTTCCCCACTTTTCTGCATGGCTTGTTAAGATATGTTCCTCATATTGACGGCACATTATGGCTTTATTATATTCGCAGCTGACCGGGGAAAACCGAATGATAGGCCCTATGAAACTTTTGGAGCTCTTACTATCTTGCTTGTACGTTTATGTTACTTCTGACGCCATTTTCTATTCACTCGCTGGTATGTGTGTAGTAAAACAATCTTGTTTAGGTATGTCAGGAGCTGCTAGGTGGTGATGACGCTCCTGTTTCTGTAATAAGGGAAGCACTTCCTACCCCTGTGCTACTAGGGATGAGACGCACACGAAACAGAACAAGCACGCATGGAAAACTGTATAACAAAGGATGTAATACTCAGAATGACCCAAGAAACCACCCCAAACACTGACCAGCAATCCACAGTTCAAATTACAATCTCCGCAATCCAAATCACCAACTCCACCTCCGCAGCATAAAGCACAAACCCCTTCACCTCCGATGCTCCAATCACAAAAGCCCTCACCTCCACAACCCAAATCACAAAACACTCCTCTGCTGCACAAATCACAAAGCTTCAACTCCACATCACAAATCACCAAACCTTCAGCTCCACATCACAAATCACCAAACCTTCACCTCCACTTCACAAATCACAAAGCTTCAACTCCACATCACAATCCACCAAACCTTCACCTCCACATCACAATTCCCCAAACCTTCACCTCCACATCACAATCCACCAAACTTTCACCTCCACATCACAACCCACCAACCTTCACCTCACAACCCACAAAACCTTCACCTCCACATCACAATCCACCAAACCTTCACCTCCACATCACAATCCACCAACCCTCCTCCCCTGCACATCAAAAATCACAAAACGTCACTCCAGAAACAACCGCCACCTTCACAAGCCCATCCAGATACCCCAGGCCAGGAAATCCCAAACCCAGACCAGGACACCCCAACCCTGGCCAGGATCTGCAATACACAAATGAACAGAAATAGCTATTTACCTCACACCAACAATCCAACCGCCGATGTGTACGAGGTGAAACATACTAGAAACAAAAGGAGAACAAAACCCCATAACCACTCACCCTGCGATCCGGAGTGGCAAGTGACAGAACCCACGATGGTAACTCAACTAAATAGGGGAATAACTAGGCCGGCACGAGATAATGAACAAAATCATGAACCAACTGAATAAACCACGGTCCTAGAGAAATACAAACCAAAAGCCTGTGAAATAACTGCAAAGCCCGTCAATACATCAGCACAGCCGTGCAGCACGTGCCCAGGGCATCTGGTCTTAATTAACAATTCAACAAATCTAACTAACCCTTCCAAAAACCCTGATACCTCACGCAAAACACGTGCTGAACAATGAAAAACCTACCGCTGAACTAAACAGGCAGACAAACAGTTAAAGCCACCAAAGCCCCACCCTATAAACTTATTTACAAAAACACATTTTACTCTCGAGTCGTTACAAGGTAAACTATTTGATTTCAAGAATGTGCACTTATCGGTCGAAAATTTCAATCTTTCGTTTTATAACAAGTAACACGCCGAGAAAGAACAATAGCCGATTGTTAAGTTTCGTTTTTTGCTCATATTGTTGCGATGGATCCTGCCTTTCGACAACGTACGTTTCAAGCACGGAATTGAATGAATGGATTGAGTTTTACGGTCCATCAGTTCGCATGGAACAGACATGGAGCGCTTCAGGTGTTTGATATTAGTTGAAACTTGTATTATCAGAAGTGTTGATTCTAGGGCGAACAAGCGGTGCTTCCCAATCGGGTGTCGCCGTTGGGAGATCACATTTTGTTTTACCGAAATTGACGACTTCTGAGTCCATAGGAAATGCTTAGAGGAATCGTGTATTTCACTTTTTCACTAAAATATCAATACTGTGTGCCTATTTACAGTTGTGAACAGCCCATGATCTTGTTATTCCATTTCGTCTGACGTTAGGAGAGGATGGAAGCTTGCCTCGCTCAGCTGAGTTAGTTTTCAGAGAGCCCTACGAGACGCAATGTCCCCAAGACTGGTGGTGCACCCAAAATACCGAGACCAGTAAAAGGCTTCTTGGGGTCTGTAAGACTTCTTTAAAGCTGAGCATCACCCATTAACCTGTGGTGTTTTTCATTAATTGGACATAGGCTACTTGAATATTACAATGAACACAACGCTGTTCTGCTTTCTTCATATTCCAACTCCATGCTCTCTTTGCAGAGAGCCATGCCTAGTCTGTCGTCCCCCTGGTTCCACCAGAAGCAGGCGCCCGTGGTTCAGACGCCGCGAGAGCTGGAGCGCACCAAGACGTCGCTGTCGGGCGAGGAGTGGGAGCAGCTCCACCGGCGCCTGGCCAAGCCCACCCAGGCCTCTAAGGCCAAGACCGCCCTGCACTGGAAAATGGACGACTTCATGGACAGGGGGCGTCACTCCTGGTCCAGGATGGAGCTCTTCGCGGACTGCAAGAAGTGCATGTGGACGCCCTCGGGCTGCGTGAAGGGCTCCTGCAAGATCAGGCCCACCTACGTGTTCTCCAGGCCTCTTCACGTGAGACCAGCCTAGTCCCACGTTGCCAGACACGTGGCCAGGAAGGTGACCAGGCAGGCGGACAGACAGTGATAGTGATGGATTGTTTTGGGAGGTTTGGGGCGGCCAGATTCGGACAAAGTGCTTTGTCTCGTGGGCCGTCGTCGTGGAGTGATTGAGTGGAGGCGATGGAATTAAAGGTTGTTTTTAAAGAGGAAAGTCGGGTAGTGAATAACCCTTTCCAGCAACACCAGACTTTGTATTGTTGAGGAAGTTTCGAGCATCGCTTGTCGTCATTCTTTTCCTTTGTGATCATTTCCTTGACTGCTCGCTTTTGCGTCAATTAAAACATTGCTATAAAGTCAATAAATGGTATGAGGAAAGCAAGGCAGATGCTGAGAAATGTAATCCTGAAAATGTGAGTTTTGAATTTCTTATATTCCGTCTGGATCGAACTCTAATGAGCCACGGAATGTCGAAAAGGTCGACTGTTAAATACTTACATTTCTTCTTGACTGAAACATTCACGTTCGTCACAGCAGTGAATCAAGTTCTCAGTACGCTGTACAAAAAGAAACTCTAATAGGCATTTGGTCAGGTAAATGAAATACAATGACAAGAGGGGTTCATGAACAAGGGGATGATAGATCCTTCGCCTAGCATTACAAATTCACTAACTTCGTATTCTGGCCCATTGGGAGACGTTCCCCTTTTGAAGTTATGTGCCAATAACATTTAGTTGTCGATGTATTTTGAGTATTGTAATGTTGAGTAGAATAAGCCGCCTCGTAGTGCTCGTAGTGTGTGTCGCTGGTGCAATTAGCTTTTTAGCACGTACATGAACCAATCAGATAATCAACTTAATTGATTTATCGTCAGGTAGCGTTCAACGCTGTCGATAATTCTATTGTCAGTCGACGCAGAGGTGTAGTTATTAATACTTTTTGCCAGTTTTGTTTTACATTAAAATATTTCTTCACTTCTTGTCAAGTCTGGTTTGATATGAGGAAGTTTTCCACATGCGCACTTATAGTTTTGGAATGCATGGAGAAGTTAAAATCCTCAAACAATGGTTTAAAGACGGTGCACTTTGTGATATGTTGCAGCTGAGATAAAACTACTCTCATAACAACTCGGGGTAGATGCCTTCAGCAGCCAAAGTGGAAACATCCCAACTAAGAAATGACAGGTCTTCTAACTGCTGGTTCTAGATTAACCGCTGGTTCCGTCACCGAGGGAGTTAATCTGACCGGAGGTTAAAATAACAATTGCCATTAATACCAGCCCTAAAAGATACTGCAGGCGAAGAAAACTGAATGCATAACTAAGAGCTGTGCTGAAATTAAGAAGAAAAAGAACAAGAGGAAGTGGTCAAAGATCAAGTAGAGAAGTGCAGTACTTATTACGTACAAGACATTCCGAGATCACAGTCAGATACACGCAAGATAACACTTGATAGTTTCCCTTTGTGACAGAACTGTCATCTGTGCCTGTGCGTGAGCGCGTGTTTGTTTGTATGTGTGTGTGCATGTTTGTATGTGCGTTTGTGTGCGTTTGTGTGTGTCCGTATGTATGTATGGGCGCGTGCGTGCAAATCGCTGAGGAGAAATGGTAGAAAGGCTTATGCTCTAGTTCAAGTGAAAGCTGACATAATTGAAAGACGGGCAAACTAGAGACTGAGGCGCGTCAGAAAACTGTATGGAGAGAGAGAGAGAGAGAGAGAGAGAGAGAGAGAGAGAGAGAGAGAGAGAGAGAGAGCAACCATCCCACAACAAAGGCATGGAGTGATGCCAAAGGCATGCCCGCACCCGCACGAGTGTGAGAGAGGACAGCAAAATTCAGGCTGAGAAGATAGTACAAATACTGGCTTTGAAAGGGCATACTTATATACAACTGAGAGAGGACAGCAAAATTCAGGCTGAGAAGATAGTACAAATACTGGCTTTGAAAGGGCATACTTATATACAACTGAGAGAGGACAGCAAAATTCAGGCTAAGATAGTACAAATACTGGCTTTGAAAGGGCATACTTATATACAACTGAGAGAGGACGGACAAAAATTGAGGCTGAGGAAATACTATAAACACCGACATTGAAAGGGCATACTTATGTAAAACAGAGAGGATGGGCAAACGTGAGGGTGAGGAAATCGTTTTTTAAAATCCGACTTGGAAAGGGTATACTTATGTACAACTGAGAGGGCAAGCAAGGCTGAGGAACTAGTGAAAAAGACTGGCTTTGAAAGAGCATACTTATATCCAACTGAGAAGGGCAGGCAAACTTGAGGCTGAGGAAATAGTAAAAACACCGACTTTGAAAGGACATACTTATGTAAAACAGAGAGGACGGGCAAACGAGACTGAGGAGAAAGTAAAGAGACTGGCTTTGAAAGGGCATACTTATATACAACTGAGAGAAACTTAAGGCCGAGGAAATAGTAAAAAGATTGCCTTTGAAAGGGCATACTTATATACAACTGAGAGAAACTTAAGGCCGAGGAAATAGTAAAAAGATTGCCTTTAAAAGGGCATACTTATATACAACTGAGAGGAACTTAAGGCCGAGGAAATAGTAAAAAGATTGCCTTTGAAAGGGCATACTTATATACAACTGAGAGGAACTTAAGGCCGAGGAAATAGTAAAAAGATTGCCTTTGAAAGGGCATACTTATATACAACTGAGAGAAACTTAAGGCCGAGAAAATAGTAAAAAGATTGTCTTTGAAAGGGCATACTTATATACAACTGAGAGAAACTTAAGGCCGAGGAAATAGTAAAAAGATTGTCTTTGAAAGGGCATACTTATATACAACTGAGAGAAACTTAAGGCCGAGGAAATAGTAAAAAGATTGTCTTTGAAAGGGCATACTTATATACAACTGAGAGAAACTTAAGGCCGAGGAAATAGTAAAAAGATTGTCTTTGAAAGGGCATACTTATATACAACTGAGAGAAACTTAAGGCCGAGGAAATAGTAAAAAGATTGCCTTTGAAAGGGCATACGTATATACAACTGAGAGAAACTTAAGGCCGAGGACATAGTAAAAAGATTGCCTTTGAAAGGGCATACTTATATACAACTGAGAGAAACTTAAGGCCGAGGAAATAGTAAAAAGATTGCCTTTAAAAGGGCATACTTATATACAACTGAGAGAAACTTAAGGCCGAGGAAATAGTAAAAAGATTGCCTTTGAAAGGGCATACGTATATACAACTGAGAGAAACTTAAGGCCGAGGAAATAGTAAAAAGATTGCCTTTGAAAGGGCATACGTATATACAACTGAGAGAAACTTCAGGCCGAGGAAATAGTAAAAAGATTGCCTTTGAAAGGGCATACTTATATACAACTGAGAGAAACTTAAGGCCGAGGAAATAGTAAAAAGATTGCCTTTGAAAGGGCATACGTATATACAACTGAGAGAAACTTCAGGCCGAGGAAATAGTAAAAAGATTGCCTTTGAAAGGGCATACGTATATACAACTGAGAGAAACTTAAGGCCGAGGAAATAGTAAAAAGATTGCCTTTGAAAGGGCATACTTATATACAACTGAGAGAAACTTCAGGCCGAGGAAATAGTAAAAAGATTGCCTTTGAAAGGGCATACGTATATACAACTGAGAGAAACTTAAGGCCGAGGAAATAGTAAAAAGATTGCCTTTGAAAGGGCATACGTATATACAACTGAGAGAAACTTAAGGCCGAGGAAATAGTAAAAAGATTGCCTTTGAAAGGGCATACTTATATACAACTGAGAGAAACTTAAGGCCGAGGAAATATGTAATAGATTGCCTTTGAAAGGGCATACTTATATACAACTGAGAGAAACTTAAGGCCGAGGAAATAGTAAAAAGATTGCCTTTGAAAGGGCATACTTATATACAACTGAGAGAAACTTAAGGCCGAGGAAATAGTAAAAAGATTGCCTTTGAAAGGGCATACGTATATACAACTGAGAGAAACTTAAGGCCGAGGAAATAGTAAAAAGATTGCCTTTGAAAGGGCATACTTATATACAACTGAGAGAAACTTAAGGCCGAGGAAATAGTAAAAAGATTGCCTTTGAAAGGGCATACTTATATACAACTGAGAGAAACTTAAGGCCGAGGAAATAGTCAAAAGATTGCCTTTGAAAGGGCATACTTATATACAACTGAGAGAAACTTAAGGCCGAGGAAATAGCAAAAAGATTGCCTTTGAAAGGGCATACTTATATACAACTGAGAGAAACTTAAGGCCGAGGAAATAGTAAAAAGATTGCCTTTGAAAGGGCATACTTATATACAACTGAGAGAAACTTAAGGCCGAGGAAATAGTAAAAAGATTGCCTTTGAAAGGGCATACTTATATACAACTGAGAGAAACTTAAGGCCGAGGAAATAGTAAAAAGATTGCCTTTGAAAGGGCATACGTATATACATCTGAGAGAAACTTAAGGCCGAGGAAATAGTAAAAAGATTGCCTTTGAAAGGGCATACGTATATACAACTGAGAGAAAATTAAGGCCGAGGAAATAGTAAAAAGATTGCCTTTGAAAGGGCATACTTATATACAACTGAGAGAAACTTAAGGCCGAGGAAATAGTAAAAAGATTGCCTTTGAAAGGGCATACTTATATACAACTTACAAGGCATGTTTTGTAACGGACTTGCAACATTGCCTGCTACAGGGAAGTCACGCTCCATCTGCCTGCATGTAGCGTGGAAAATAGTAACCCGTGGAAAACAGTAACCGGAAGTCATCGCAGAGTTATCTGCTAGGGACGTGCTGAGAATTCCACTCTAAAAAGAGACGGCACCCGCCACTCCGCCTGACTGACTTGGCACGCCCGGGGAGTTATGCTAAGATCCGGCCGCGTAAATATATCTGCGTTTTGTGACAAACGTCTTTCTCGGCGGTACTGTACTCCATGCACCTTAACGGTGCGCGTGATTCGGGTGTAATCTTAAGCTAAACGACGTTTCAATTGTCGCTGCTGACAATTGTCAAGTCAGCGAAACATTGAAACGTCGTTTAGCTTAAGATTACACCCGAATCACGCGCACCGTTAAGGTGCATGGAGTACAGTACCGCCGAGCAAGACGTTTGTCACAAAACGCAGATATATTTACGCGGCCGGATCTTAGCATAACTCCCCGGGCGTGCCAAGTCAGTCAGGCGGAGTGGCGGGTGCCGTCTCTTTTTAGAGTGGAATTCTCAGCACGTCCCTAGCAGATAACTCTGCGATGACTTCCGGTTACTGTTTTCCACGGGTTACTATTTTCCACGCTACATGCAGGCAGATGGAGCGTGACTTCCCTGTAGCAGGCAATGTTGCAAGTCCGTTACAAAACATGCCTTGTAAGTTGTATATAAGTATGCCCTTTCAAAGGCAATCTTTTTACTATTTCCTCGGCCTTAAGTTTCTCTCAGTTGTATATAAGTATGCCCTTTCAAAGGCAATCTTTTTACTATTTCCTCGGCCTTAATTTTCTCTCAGTTGTATATACGTATGCCCTTTCAAAGGCAATCTTTTTACTATTTCCTCGGCCTTAAGTTTCTCTCAGATGTATATACGTATGCCCTTTCAAAGGCAATCTTTTTACTATTTCCTCGGCCTTAAGTTTCTCTCAGTTGTATATAAGTATGCCCTTTCAAAGGCAATCTTTTTACTATTTCCTCGGCCTTAAGTTTCTCTCAGTTGTATATAAGTATGCCCTTTCAAAGGCAATCTTTTTACTATTTCCTCGGCCTTAAGTTTCTCTCAGTTGTATATAAGTATGCCCTTTCAAAGGCAATCTTTTTGCTATTTCCTCGGCCTTAAGTTTCTCTCAGTTGTATATAAGTATGCCCTTTCAAAGGCAATCTTTTGACTATTTCCTCGGCCTTAAGTTTCTCTCAGTTGTATATAAGTATGCCCTTTCAAAGGCAATCTTTTTACTATTTCCTCGGCCTTAAGTTTCTCTCAGTTGTATATAAGTATGCCCTTTCAAAGGCAATCTTTTTACTATTTCCTCGGCCTTAAGTTTCTCTCAGTTGTATATACGTATGCCCTTTCAAAGGCAATCTTTTTACTATTTCCTCGGCCTTAAGTTTCTCTCAGTTGTATATAAGTATGCCCTTTCAAAGGCAATCTTTTTACTATTTCCTCGGCCTTAAGTTTCTCTCAGTTGTATATAAGTATGCCCTTTCAAAGGCAATCTTTTACTATTTCCTCGGCCTTAAGTTTCTCTCAGTTGTATATAAGTATGCCCTTTCAAAGGCAATCTTTTTACTATTTCCTCGGCCTTAAGTTTCTCTCAGTTGTATATACGTATGCCCTTTCAAAGGCAATCTTTTTACTATTTCCTCGGCCTTAAGTTTCTCTCAGTTGTATATACGTATGCCCTTTCAAAGGCAATCTTTTTACTATTTCCTCGGCCTGAAGTTTCTCTCAGTTGTATATAAGTATGCCCTTTCAAAGGCAATCTTTTTACTATTTCCTCGGCCTTAAGTTTCTCTCAGTTGTATATACGTATGCCCTTTCAAAGGCAATCTTTTTACTATTTCCTCGGCCTGAAGTTTCTCTCAGTTGTATATACGTATGCCCTTTCAAAGGCAATCTTTTTACTATTTCCTCGGCCTTAAGTTTCTCTCAGTTGTATATAAGTATGCCCTTTCAAAGGCAATCTTTTTACTATTTCCTCGGCCTGAAGTTTCTCTCAGTTGTATATACGTATGCCCTTTCAAAGGCAATCTTTTTACTATTTCCTCGGCCTTAAGTTTCTCTCAGTTGTATATACGTATGCCCTTTCAAAGGCAATCTTTTTACTATTTCCTCGGCCTTAAGTTTCTCTCAGTTGTATATAAGTATGCCCTTTTAAAGGCAATCTTTTTACTATTTCCTCGGCCTTAAGTTTCTCTCAGTTGTATATAAGTATGCCCTTTCAAAGGCAATCTTTTTACTATGTCCTCGGCCTTAAGTTTCTCTCAGTTGTATATACGTATGCCCTTTCAAAGGCAATCTTTTTACTATTTCCTCGGCCTTAAGTTTCTCTCAGTTGTATATAAGTATGCCCTTTCAAAGACAATCTTTTTACTATTTCCTCGGCCTTAAGTTTCTCTCAGTTGTATATAAGTATGCCCTTTCAAAGACAATCTTTTTACTATTTCCTCGGCCTTAAGTTTCTCTCAGTTGTATATAAGTATGCCCTTTCAAAGGCAATCTGTTACTATTTCCTCGGCCTTAAGTTTCTCTCAGTTGTATATAAGTATGCCCTTTCAAAGACAATCTTTTTACTATTTTCTCGGCCTTAAGTTTCTCTCAGTTGTATATAAGTATGCCCTTTCAAAGGCAATCTTTTTACTATTTCCTCGGCCTTAAGTTCCTCTCAGTTGTATATAAGTATGCCCTTTCAAAGGCAATCTTTTTACTATTTCCTCGGCCTTAAGTTCCTCTCAGTTGTATATAAGTATGCCCTTTTAAAGGCAATCTTTTTACTATTTCCTCGGCCTTAAGTTTCTCTCAGTTGTATATAAGTATGCCCTTTCAAAGGCAATCTTTTTACTATTTCCTCGGCCTTAAGTTTCTCTCAGTTGTATATAAGTATGCCCTTTCAAAGCCAGTCTCTTTACTTTCTCCTCAGTCTCGTTTGCCCGTCCTCTCTGTTTTACATAAGTATGTCCTTTCAAAGTCGGTGTTTTTACTATTTCCTCAGCCTCAAGTTTGCCTGCCCTTCTCAGTTGGATATAAGTATGCTCTTTCAAAGCCAGTCTTTTTCACTAGTTCCTCAGCCTTGCTTGCCCTCTCAGTTGTACATAAGTATACCCTTTCCAAGTCGGATTTTAAAAAACGATTTCCTCACCCTCACGTTTGCCCATCCTCTCTGTTTTACATAAGTATGCCCTTTCAATGTCGGTGTTTATAGTATTTCCTCAGCCTCAATTTTTGTCCGTCCTCTCTCAGTTGTATATAAGTATGCCCTTTCAAAGCCAGTATTTGTACTATCTTAGCCTGAATTTTGCTGTCCTCTCTCAGTTGTATATAAGTATGCCCTTTCAAAGCCAGTATTTGTACTATCTTCTCAGCCTGAATTTTGCTGTCCTCTCTCAGTTGTATATAAGTATGCCCTTTCAAAGCCAGTATTTGTACTATCTTCTCAGCCTGAATTTTGCTGTCCTCTCTCACACTCGTGCGGGTGCGGGCATGCCTTTGGCATCACTCCATGCCTTTGTTGTGGGATGGTTGCTCTCTCTCTCTCTCTCTCTCTCTCTCTCTCTCTCTCTCTCTCTCTCTCTCTCTCTCCATACAGTTTTCTGACGCGCCTCAGTCTCTAGTTTGCCCGTCTTTCAATTATGTCAGCTTTCACTTGAACTAGAGCATAAGCCTTTCTACCATTTCTCCTCAGCGATTTGCACGCACGCGCCCATACATACATACGGACACACACAAACGCACACAAACGCACATACAAACATGCACACACACATACAAACAAACACGCGCTCACGCACAGGCACAGATGACAGTTCTGTCACAAAGGGAGACTATCAAGTGTTATCTTGCGTGTATCTGACTGTGATCTCGGAATGTCTTGTACGTAATAAGTACTGCACTTCTCTACTTGATCTTTGACCACTTCCTCTTGTTCTTTTTCTTCTTAATTTCAGCACAGCTCTTAGTTATGCATTCAGTTTTCTTCGCCTGCAGTATCTTTTAGGGCTGGTATTAATGGCAATTGTTATTTTAACCTCCGGTCAGATTAACTCCCTCGGTGACGGAACCAGCGGTTAATCTAGAACCAGCAGTTAGAAGACCTGTCATTTCTTAGTTGGGATGTTTCCACTTTGGCTGCTGAAGGCATCTACCCCGAGTTGTTATGAGAGTAGTTTTATCTCAGCTGCAACATATCACAAAGTGCACCGTCTTTAAACCATTGTTTGAGGATTTTAACTTCTCCATGCATTCCAAAACTATAAGTGCGCATGTGGAAAACTTCCTCATATCAAACCAGACTTGACAAGAAGTGAAGAAATATTTTAATGTAAAACAAAACTGGCAAAAAGTATTAATAACTACACCTCTGCGTCGACTGACAATAGAATTATCGACAGCGTTGAACGCTACCTGACGATAAATCAATTAAGTTGATTATCTGATTGGTTCATGTACGTGCTAAAAAGCTAATTGCACCAGCGACACACACTACGAGCACTACGAGGCGGCTTATTCTACTCAACATCACAATACTCAAAATACATCGACAACTAAATGTTATTGGCACATAACTTCAAAAGGGGAACGTCTCCCAATGGGCCAGAATACGAAGTTAGTGAGTTTGTAATGCTAGGCGAAGGATGTATCATTCCCTTGTTCATGAACCCCTCTTGTCATTGTATTTCATTTACCTGACCAAATGCCTAGTAGAGTTTCTTTTTATACAGCGTACTGAGAACTTGATTCACTGCTGTGACGAACGTGAATGTTTCAGTCAAGAAGAAATGTAAGTATTTAACAGTCGACCTTGTCGACATTCCGTGGCTTATTAGAGTTCGATCCAGACGAAATATAAGAAATTCAAAACTCACATTTTCAGGATTACATTTCTCAGCATCTGCCTTGCTTTCCTCATACCATTTATTGACTTTTTAGCAATTTTTTTAATTGACGCAAAAGCGAGCAGTCAAGGAAATGATCACAAAGGGAAAGAATGACGACAAGCGATGCCCGAAACTTCCTCAACAATACAAAGTCTGGTGTTGCTGGAAAGGGTTATTCACTACCCGACTTTCCTCTTTAAAAACAACCTTTAATTCCATCGCCTCCACTCAATCACTCCACGACGACGGCCCACGAGACAAAGCACTTTGTCAGAATCTGGCCGCCCCAAACCTCCCAAAACAATCCATCACTATCACCTGTCTGTCCGCCTGCCTGTCCGCCTGCCTGGCCACGTGTCTGGCAACGTGGGACTAGGCTGGTCTCACGTGAAGAGGCCTGGAGAACACGTAGGTGGGCCTGATCTTGCAGGAGCCCTTCACGCAGCCCGAGGGCGTCCACATGCACTTCTTGCAGTCCTCGAAGAGCTCCATCCTGGACCAGGAGTGACGCCCCCTGTCCATGAAGTCGTCCGTTTTCCAGTGCAGGGCGGTCTTGGCCTTAGAGGCCTGGGTGGGCTTGGCCAGGCGCCGGTGGAGCTGCTCCCACTCCTCGCCCGACAGCGACGTCTTGGTGCGCTCCAGCTCTCGCGGCGTCTGAACCACGGGCGCCTGCTTCTGGTGGAACCAGGGGGACGACAGACTAGGCATGGCTCTCTGCAAAGAGAGCATGGAGTTGGAATATGAAGAAAGCAGAACAGCGTTGTGTTCATTGTAATATTCAAGTAGCCTATGTCCAATTAATGAAAAACACCACAGGTTAATGGGTGATGCTCAGCTTTAAAGAAGTCTTACAGACCCCAAGAAGCCTTTTACTGGTCTCGGTATTTTGGGTGCACCACCAGTCTTGGGGACATTGCGTCTCGTAGGGCTCTCTGAAAACTAACTCAGCTGAGCGAGGCAAGCTTCCATCCTCTCCTAACATCAGACGAAATGGAATAACAAGATCATGGGCTGTTCACAACTGTAAATAGACACACAGTATTGATATTTTAGTGAAAAAGTGAAATACACGATTCCTCTAAGCATTTCCTATGGACTCAGAAGTCGTCAATTTCGGTAAAACAAAATGTGATCTCCCAACGGCGGCACCCGATGGGGAAGCACTGCTTGTTCGCCCTAGAATCGACACTTCTGATAATACAAGTTTCAATTAATATCAAACACCTGAAGCGCTCCATGTCTGTTCCATGCGAACTGATGGACCGTAAAACTCAATCCATTCATTCAATTCCGTGCTTGAAACGTACGTTGTCGAAAGGCAGGATCCATCGCAACAATATGAACAAAAAACGAAACTTAACAATCGGCTATTGTTCTTTCTCGGCGTGTTACTTGTTATAAAACGAAAGATTGAATTTTTCGACCGATAAGTGCACATTCTTGAAATCAAATAGTTTACCTTGTTTTACTACACACATAACGACTCGAGAGTAAAATGTGTTTTTGTAAATAAGTTTATAGGGTGGGGCTTTGGTGGCTTTAACTGTTTGTCTGCCTGTTTAGTTCAGCGGTAGGTTTTTCATTGTTCAGCACGTGTTTTGCGTGAGGTATCAGGGTTTTTGGAAGGGTTAGTTAGATTTGTTGAATTGTTAATTAAGACCAGATGCCCTGGGCACGTGCTGCACGGCTGTGCTGATGTATTGACGGGCTTTGCAGTTATTTCACAGGCTTTTGGTTTGTATTTCTCTAGGACCGTGGTTTATTCAGTTGGTTCATGATTTTGTTCATTATCTCGTGCCGGCCTAGTTATTCCCCTATTTAGTTGAGTTACCATCGTGGGTTCTGTCACTTGCCACTCCGGATCGCAGGGTGAGTGGTTATGGGGTTTTGTTCTCCTTTTGTTTCTAGTATGTTTCACCTCGTACACATCGGCGGTTGGATTGTTGGTGTGAGGTAAATAGCTATTTCTGTTCATTTGTGTATTGCAGATCCTGGCCAGGGTTGGGGTGTCCTGGTCTGGGTTTGGGATTTCCTGGCCTGGGGTATCTGGATGGGCTTGTGAAGGTGGCGGTTGTTTCTGGAGTGACGTTTTGTGATTTTTGATGTGCAGGGGAGGAGGGTTGGTGGATTGTGATGTGGAGGTGAAGGTTTGGTGGATTGTGATGTGGAGGTGAAGGTTTTGTGGGTTGTGAGGTGAAGGTTGGTGGGTTGTGATGTGGAGGTGAAAGTTTGGTGGATTGTGATGTGGAGGTGAAGGTTTGGGGAATTGTGATGTGGAGGTGAAGGTTTGGTGGATTGTGATGTGGAGTTGAAGCTTTGTGATTTGTGAAGTGGAGGTGAAGGTTTGGTGATTTGTGATGTGGAGCTGAAGGTTTGGTGATTTGTGATGTGGAGTTGAAGCTTTGTGATTTGTGCAGCAGAGGAGTGTTTTGTGATTTGGGTTGTGGAGGTGAGGGCTTTTGTGATTGGAGCATCGGAGGTGAAGGGGTTTGTGCTTTATGCTGCGGAGGTGGAGTTGGTGATTTGGATTGCGGAGATTGTAATTTGAACTGTGGATTGCTGGTCAGTGTTTGGGGTGGTTTCTTGGGTCATTCTGAGTATTACATCCTTTGTTATACAGTTTTCCATGCGTGCTTGTTCTGTTTCGTGTGCGTCTCATCCCTAGTAGCACAGGGGTAGGAAGTGCTTCCCTTATTACAGAAACAGGAGCGTCATCACCACCTAGCAGCTCCTGACATACCTAAACAAGATTGTTTTACTACACACATACCAGCGAGTGAATAGAAAATGGCGTCAGAAGTAACATAAACGTACAAGCAAGATAGTAAGAGCTCCAAAAGTTTCATAGGGCCTATCATTCGGTTTTCCCCGGTCAGCTGCGAATATAATAAAGCCATAATGTGCCGTCAATATGAGGAACATATCTTAACAAGCCATGCAGAAAAGTGGTGAACTCCGCATAGCTCATAGCGTGTAATATTCTAACGAGAACAAAGCGATCTGCGCAGACACATTGACAGCTTACACCATTGTCAGAAGAAGGAACCCATCAAAAGATGGAGGAGGACCTTCTGATTGAAAGTTACAACAGCCAGTGAACAGAAACCTTTCATTGTGACCATCTGCACCAGCCTGGGGGCGCGACAAGGACACAAGGAGAGCAACCTTGTCGTTCGAACTTGAGCTGTGACTTCAAACGTCAGCAAGCTCGACTGCAAACGCTGCCTTTACGACCAGGGCACTTCGTCTGCCATGGGCGTCGTGCCATAGGCCTACTTCACAGTACTGCAAATCTGTCGACGTAGATATTACGTTACCCGATAAGATACACTAACCTATTGTAAGGTCGAAGCCGCAGAAAAGTTTATCTTCACATTTTCCTTTTGTAAACCTGGGAGCAAACGATTTTGAGATGTTTTCATACAAAGGGGGAAAACTTTGCTGTCTGCGTTCTGTTGAAATTCAGTGAACACGAGTCGAGCAAATGGCTTAGAGCAATCAATCGCTGTTTGCGTTGTTGGAAATTACAGTGATTTACTGTTAGATCAGCCTCGAAGAGAGATAGCAACGTTCAATGAGGCAGACAAGATCTTTTAAAAAATACATTAAGATACGCACGGCACTCTGGAGTTGACAAGCATGACCTCGATCTTTCCAACGAAATCACTCCAGCAAAACTCGAAAGACACCAAGGTCCAAGATCTACCGAGGGTTCGGCAGGCAGTACCGCATGTGGTCAGTGCTGCCTGCTGTCAGCTGGGAATCGGCCCTTTCCTGTGACTGACGCTGCAGCCTGCATGGTGACCCTTGCTGCAGGCCACAAGGAATGATAGTCTCCAGAACGCTGGCCAAATGTGATCCAGCTTGGGTCTCTGGGAGGAAAAAAAAGCTCACGAAGATTTACTCAGCTGTCGAACTTCTTATGAGCACTGCAGGCATTTCCTTGGAGGGAAACACTTTCTACAATGTCACACCTGTAATATGTTTCCCTTTCAGATGATACAGAGTTATGTAATCAGCGTTGCTGTGTTCCTCTCACCGACTGAAACCCCCGAGGGTGGAAAGTGAATGACTGGATTTTAAAGTGTGCAAATACCAGCCCTGAAATCAATACCTAGACACACGTCTGCATAAGCGCTTATACTATACCTGGTCGATCGAGAAACAAGACAGAGATCGATTACTGCCTGTCTGTCTACAGCTGTGCTTGGGTGCCGTGCATGACTGAGCAGAGAGAGACCTGGGGCCGTGTGTTAGATGACCTTGACAGGGCGGGATGTCTGTCGCTGCTGACGTCTGCAGCACGGTGCTTGGTGCACGTACCTCTCTAGGCTTGTTCAGGAGTACTCAGCGCTGCATGAGCGCTTCATGTTGGCAATTGAGCGCTCTTTGCCACACCTGAACGCCTACAGATGTAGTGCAGCGCTTCACTTGTTAAAGGGGAGGTAAATCTCTGCGCCCCATGTTGTGTTGATAGACGCGAAGAAAGTGTTTTCTTTGCCACAGACATCGTTTATGCACGTTTACATGTATTCTGCATGAATAAAGTCCACTACTGTGTCATCCTTACTTGCCATTACTTGCACATACAGAGCGCTTGGGGCAAATAAAGTCGTTCCAGTCCCAAAATGATGTTTTCTGAGGGTTATTTTACGCATCGACGGCCAGTGCGGGATCGAAGACGCCATTTTGAATCTGCTGCAAAATCATTCTGCATCATCTCGGATCGGTGATGCAGAGCGCTGCTCAGCGCTGAGTGAAGCACGCCCCAAATTGGCCGTTCAGGAGTGAATCACATGCAGCGCTGAGCTGAACTCTGAATCGCTGCGCCTCCTGAACAAGGCTTCTGTCTCGGTGTCCGTCTTTGATTTCTTATGAATGACTGGACATGTCAGTCCATTCATTAAACTGCTTGAATGTATGCATGCATGAGTGGTGTGCGCGCGTGCGAGTGTGTGTGGGATATGTATGTATTTGTGTGGGTGTGCGTGTACATGTAAGTGTGTGGATGCGCGTGTAATGGGAGCATGTAGATGCGTGTGGATATGTGTGAATGTGTGTGTGTGTGTGTATGTGTGTGTGTGTCTGTATGTGTAGTTATGGTATGTGAGTAGGTATGCGTGTAAATGTATGCGTGTAAGAGTGCGCGTGTATGGGCACATGTACATGTATATGCATATGGATGTGTGTGAATGTGTGCGCGCGCGTGTGTGTGCATACATTCATACATCTGTATATGTATGTACATATCTCTGTGTGTTTGCGCGTCTTGGCATATTAGTGCGTGTGGATGAGTATGTACACGTGTGATTAGTCATGAGTGTACATGACTCAAATTGACACTTAGATTCATTTCCAGTGTATATTTTCTTACCAGCCTCATAGTGTTTGGAAATACTGTGGAGAACATGCTTTTGTTTGACCAACTCTGCACCACATACTGAACCCTATCGATGCAGGACAGTCTTTCCACGGTCGTCCAAATCATTAGCGTCTGAAGAGACAAGAGCACTGTCGCTGCTACATGTACAGCTACTGCACCGTTTCCTCCTTTTAAGATGCCGCATGTAGACTCCGGTGGATGTTGTGTGGGCTTATATTGCCTCATCCTACTTTTCACACCAGAATCTGAGTGGCCTTTTGAAGGGCTTTGCTAGTTGTTTTTGTTGCCTTTCTGATATCTTATTGTGTGGTTTATGAGTCTTGAGCTGTCGTTTGAAGTCTTTTTGCGAAGAGCACCATCTGAGAGCATTAGGCAAGAAATTCCACACTGCTGGCCCAGCAGATGAAAAGGCCCTTGAGCCGAAAGACCTCTTGAATGAAACCCGACCCCGAGCGCAGGTTCCTGGCAGGTTTGCATAGTGGGACGATGTTCTGAAGATAAGAGGGGCCCACGGATTCGCCGACAATGTACCCGATGTACTCTGTCCAGGCGGACAGAGTACCCCAGTTTGAAATCTCGGCCTTACAGTTACGTGACATACCGATGATAGTGCTCAGCTCAGACTGCACCCGCCACTCCGCCTGACTGACTTTGCACGCCCGGGGAGTAATGCTAAGATCCGGCCGCGTTACTGTATCTGCGTTTTGTGACAAACGTCTTGCTCGGCGGTACTGTACTCCATGCACCTTAACGGTCCGCGTGATTCGGGTGTAATCTTAAAATTAAGCTAAACAACGTTTCGAATATTTCCGACTTCGACCATTTCAGCAGCGCCAATAAACGTCGTTTAGCTTAAGATTACACCCGAATCACGCGGACCGTTAAGGTACATGGAGTACAGTACCGCCGAGCAAGACGTTTGTCACAAAACGCAGATACATTAACGCGCCCGGATCTTAGCATAACTCCCCGGGCGTGCGAAGTCAGTCAGGCGGAGTGGCGGGTGCGGTCTCGTTCTCGTTCAAATGCCGAGATTTCAAACTGGGGTACTCTGTCCAATCGGACAGAGTACCTCGGGTACAGTGTCCGCGAATGTTTCCGACTTCGACCATTTCAGCCCCACTGAGTGGATGCAAGCATGAGTGAGAACTCCCAACTTGAACCTAACCCTCTCTTGTATAGGGAGCCATTGAAGAGCCTCGAGAGCTGGGGTGATGTTGTGCGCTATGAGTGATTTTCAATCAGAAACAGCTCGTTACAAAATAGGTCATGATGATATCGAGTTTAGGGCTTTTCTTCAGTTAAGCGCTGCATAGGTTGACACCAAACTAATTATCTCGACTGGAATGAATCGATTCGTGGATTGAGTTTTTCTTCTGTAAGGGTCTCATAATCATACAAGGTCCAAGACAGAAGCAAGCATCATTTCTCACTGCCGACCTCTCGAAAATATTGACCAAACCCTGAACCATACAGCCATACAGGGTTTCGAGAACAAATGATTCGCTTAGCGCGTGGTTATATCATGAAGACCAGTTGATTAATTCAGCATCTCGTATCTCCTCACGTTGCAAGCATTCAGCTACACAACATGGACGCGAACAGAGGAAGCAAGGCTTTGCACTCCACGCGCATTTCTGGTAGAGGAAAGTCGATGGGGTGTCGCGGCACCCATGAAATGGATTAATCTGCCTCGCCATTTTTGTTTTGGTGCATCGTTGTAAAAATGAATGAAATTTTAAAAAGACACAAAACTTTCATAAACAACAGAGACATACAAACAGAAGACTTGGAAGAGATGTGCCTTTTACAAGCAGTGTTTTGGGAGTCTGTGGCCATGTTGGCTTATATTGCTTCAGGTCATCATAGAGTGGAGTGGAGTGTTAACATCTCCCTGCCTAAGTCAAAGGGCCCTCATTTATAGAATCTATTCTTGTAAGGGCCATTCACACTTCACAGAATCGATCCGTGTACACTGTATGGGCCAGTCCACATCCACTGGTCCTTCGAAACCATTGGCAGTATACGGAATGTCTGTTTTCTACTCCATTTGCAGACTTTCGAAAGAGGTATGAAGGAGGTTTGCATTTTTAAACAATTGAATGTTTATATTTTATAACCCGTATCAACATTACTAAATGCAACGATGTGGATGCCACTAGTGTTGAAGTACCACCCCCCAACCTCACAGTGTTTCATTTTCTCGGCACCGTATCTTGTTCTCAAGCTGCTTACGTCAGCTTTTCCCCGCACAGCATTCACAAATCATACTAATGGGTCAACCAGGGATGTCGGAACCAGGCTTTAATTTCATCTTCAGTTTCTCCGTGGCACGTATGACAGGAAAGCACAAGCGACACCCACCTTGTTCCGATTCCGTCACCACCGCTGTGTCGACCACGTCCTTCTCAGCTCTACTCCAGGAACACTCTGTCACAAGCACCGCAGGCCTTGCAGTCTTGGAGTCGGTGCGGCTTCCACCCCGAATGACTGAAGGCCAGCCAGGCGTGCTCTTCCCGGGGGGCGTGGTGGTCCAGATCGGGGTGGAGAGGCAAGTCTACGACCTCTGGCAGGGGAATTGCCAGTCATCGCTGCGGGCGAGCAGTCGCTCAGATTAATCTGCAGCTGTTGTCACAGGCACGGTACACAGCATTTTCACATCAAGAATCAATCCACACGGATCGCGCAGACCGCGGTGGCAGCCCACTTTGACGAATGTGTCAGCCGTGGAATGCCCTCCATAGCTTGACCACCGTCTCCGCTGCTGTTTCCTGATGAACTATTGGAAGCACCATTCTACCGAATTTTCAAACATCGCGTGGCTTCTGCTTCGCAGTATTCATATTAAAAGATATTCATGTTCAGTCAGAGTTAAGAGAGCGAGTGATCTGACTGAAACGGTATGGCGAAGAAAACACTCCATGGACGATGTGCATCTTCCCCATTTGAATTGTGTATTATCGATACATGAATGTCTCCGTAACGTATTCTGAAAACTACACCAAACTGATCAGTCTTTACCTCGTTTTACTCTTAATAACTTTGCCGGAGGTGAAAATACCGGAGCATACATGTATGTTTCTCGTGTAGTTTACTCATGTATTAAACCTTCTTTTCTTCCTTTATTTGTTTCTCAATAGATTTTTTTACGTTCTCCTTCTCCCATTACTTCTATCTCACTACACTATTAGTATT
>JAWQFJ010005437.1:0-7500 GCA_034096865.1 Theodoxus fluviatilis
AGAGAGAGAGGAGAGAGAGAGAGAGAGAGAGAGAGAGAGAGACAGACAGACAGACAGACAGACAGACAGACAGACAGACAGACAGACAGACAGACAGACAGACAGACAGACAGACAGAGAGACAGACAGACAGACAGACAGACAGAGACACACACACACACAGACAGACAGACACACAGACAGACAGACAGACACACAGACATACAGGCAGGAAGGCAGGCAGGCAGGCAGGCAATCAGGCAGGCAGGCAGGCAGGAAGACACACAGACAGACAGGCAGACAGACACACAGATCGACAGGCAGACTGACAGGCAGACCGACACACAGACAGACACACAGACACACACAAACATACAAACACAAAGACACACAAACACACAGACATATAAACACACACAAACACACACACACACACACAGAGGACAGACACAGAGGGATAAACTTTGGAGTCATCATCCCTATGAAGAAAGAGATAATCAGGAGCATGGGTACTAATGCCCAGTGTTTTCTCTCTCCAATTTGGCACTACAAAGCTATTCTTGAACTTGAAGTTAAAATAAATATTATTCGACCATAGTTATGAAAAAGAAAAGTATCTTCCTCTATTTTGACCAAATACATTCAAATATACATGTATGTGACTTGTTCTGACTAAACCAGGGTTAGGTTTATTCTTACGGCAATTAAAAGCACACATAGTTGGAAAGTTCATTTAATGTCCTTTGATTTGATGCCAAATTAGTCACAGTTTCTTAACAAAATATAATGTTAGAGTACACAGTATAGGTCTGGAAAAACCACTTTTGAGAACAACAATCTTTTCATTGAAACTTATTGAACCCGATCTTAAAAAAAAATATATGCCAAAACCTGGAGGTTCAGCGCCAGCGGTTTTTATTTAAAATCATGTACATGTACATATAACAATTGAGGTAACTGACTCAGTGACCAACCAAAAAAGTTTTAACATCTATTTCTAAGCAGAATTCAGGATAATCCTAACAATGAATGATACATGATTCCATTATTTTATCTATTGGAAACTGCCAAAAACTCATTTCATCTTAAGTAGTCTGCAGCCACTCTTTTTAAGCTGTACAGTAAAAGTTCCTCATCTTGGACACATCACATATGAAACTCACATGGAGATCACCAAACCTGACTCAACACCATCAACTCAGTGATGGATCCAATGCTTCTTCAAGTTCTCTCTTTTCTATCTGTTCTCAATGTAAATGCTTCTTTTTCCTGACTCCTGCTCAACTTTCCAAACAAAAATGGACGTATTCAAATTATTAAAGGTGTGTGTGTGTGTATGTGTGTGTGTGTGTGTGTGTGTGTGTGTGTGTGTGTGTGTGTGTGTGTGTGTGTGTGTGTGTGTGTGTGTGTGTGCATGCAGGTACATGGGTATGTGCATTTAAGAGTGTGTTTGGAGACATATATAATCTATACAGTTTGATCACACACACACACACACACACACACACACACACACACACACACACACACACACACACACACACATAGACTTTCATGTGTGCATACAAACATATAGAGCCAAGAACTGTTCAAAACACAGTTTCCTTTAATATAAAAATCGCTGGCGCTGAACCTCCAGGTTTTGGCATAAAAAAACACACCAAAAAAAAAAAGAGATCGGGTTCGAACCCGCAACCTCTCGAGAAAAGAGGGGGAAAAAAAAGAAAGGTTCCAACCCGCAACCTCTCACGTGTACAACAACAGGTGGGGTGGCTCTCTCTCTCTCTCTCTCTCTCTCTCTCTCTCTCTCTCTCTCTCTCTCTCTCTCTCTCTCTCGAATATCATGCGCACATTAAAAAAAAAAGAAGCTTCTGTGCATATTCGAACCCATTCGTGCATCCCCTACAACTAAGCATGTCCCATGGACAAAAAAAAATATTTGACGCGCTACCGAGTGAGCTAATCTATAAAGCTGTGAGGACCTTCAGTAAAAATGGAGGGATAAAAAATCCTTCTTTCTCTTTCACCAATGTCCAATCTCCTCGAAATTATGTCACATTATTCGACGTCATATGATCACTTCACACATGCCAAAACTTCCCGAGTTGGGACAGAGTTCCGTCCCTTGCCTTCTTTGCAACACCAAAATGTAAAAAAGTCACTTTCTTTTCAAACCTCGATTCTGAAAATTTGGTACATTCAATCGGACCTAACTTCCAGTAAGTGTGCAAAATGTCAAGGAAATCAGTCCAGTAGTTTTTGAGATATCAGCCGTTAAGTTGGGACTGACAGACACACAGACACACAGAAAAGCTGTGAGGACCTCCAGTAAACCTGGAGGGATAAATGTTTCTTTGTGCTTGTGTATTTGTGCTTTACCATCAGCAAAGCAGAATCACACATTTTTAAGTCTCTAATACAAACAATGCAGTAATTCTAACAACAATCTGTGTCTATCAGAGTGCTTTAAAACAGTTTATGGAAAACAGTTTACAATATCCAAAAATACAATTCCAAAATGACACTTCAGTCAAACAAATGTCAAGAAACTACACAGACTACAAATATAAAGTCTTCCCTTCAATACACAGTTTATTTTTCAAAAAAGAAACATCAGTGAAATTCTATGGCTTTATCATTTAAATACAAGCATGTTAGCATGAGATATATTCTAATCAAAGTTGTTTACATCCCTAGCAAACTTGTCCAGTCACCGGTTGTGTTAATAAAGTGCTGCACTTCACCAAAGTTGTCTCATAAGACAGTGGCAATGGATAGGCAGAAATGTCAAGAGTTGCCTCCCTTGCCCTTCACTTACCAGAAACTCTCCTCTGCACTTGTTCAAAGAAAAAAAGAAAAGAAAAAAAAGAAAAAAGAAAAGAAAAAGGAATAAAACCCAAGATGTGCCTTCTAACTGAATGTTAGCCCTTCCCTCTTCCAAAAAATACAAGCAGAAACATCCAACACTAAAAAAAAATGTATAAAATTTTCATACTGGAATACTGCCATAGGAAAGCAATCACACACACACACACAAAAAATACCACTTGTTTTTCTGACTGAAAACAGGTTGCCAGGAGTCAGTTTTCCCAATATCTTCTTTAAGCACTCAGAAAAGGCAATTACACTCTATGGCTGCAAAATACCTCCGACACAGAGAGGAGGCAAGGGCTTGTAAAATAAAAAAATACAGCTCCAAATTATCCAGACTGCCTCCTTCAACCAAGCCTCCTTGCTCGGGTACTCCACATCAAGTGCTGAGAGTGTGCCAAGGCACACTTCGGTCAGAGAGACCCAGACAGTCAATTTCTCGAGGATCCAAACACTGGCAAGCATACAGTCTCTCCACCTACAGCCACTCTTCCCTCTACAGCCTCAATCTTTCCATCCCCCTTTACTTGTGCTGCAGCCTTCCCCAAAAATCTATCTTTCTCTTTCCCATCTCGCCCCGCCCCCCCCCCCCCCCCCCCCCCCCAAACCTGTACTTTCATACCAGTGTTTCATGCTTTCACATATTTCACATAGATAGATCTACTACCACTGCCTCCTGCCTGACACCCCAATATTAGTCAAGTACATGTAATGCTAGTATTGCTATAATAAGATACTTTAAACTTCACATCATTATTAGGTACTAGAAGAAACAAATGAAAATACTAGTCATAAACTTGAGACATTACATCAAATAAACAAAATAACAATTAAGAAAATGGTCTCTAGATAAACATTCTTAGCCGAAGGTCTCTTTTATTCTCCCTATTTTCTTTCCTGCTCATTCCCCATTTAACTTCACACACACACACACACACACACACACACACACACACACACACACACACACACACACACACACACACACACACACACAGATATAGGCAGACACACATACATACAGAAACACACACAAATACAGAAACACACACACACACACACACACACACACACACACACACACACACACACACACACACACACACACACAGAACCTAAAAACTTCTGGCACACATCATATGGCTTGACCTACTTCATGCTGCAGTCATAAGTAGGCAGTTGATAATGTCATTCATATGTGACCCTAATCAGTCAGGCAAGAAATGACTGACAGCTGCTTAGTTGCATAAGCTGACAGCAGCTGGCAGGACTGCACCGGAAAGCGACACAAAGAACACATAGTCTCTCTTAAACCTTTGCCTTCTGTATGGGATGTGAACACAAGTATGGGATGTGATCACAAGTATGGGATGTGATCACAAGTATGGGATGTGATCACAAGTATGGGATGTGAACACAAGTATGGGATGTGAACACAAGTATGGGATGTGAACACAAGTATGGGATGTGATCACAAGTATGGGATGTGATCACAAGTATGGGATGTGAACACAAGTATGGGATGTGAACACAAGTATGGGATGTGAACACAAGTATGGGATGTGATCACAAGTATGGGATGTGATCACAAGTATGGGATGTGATCACAAGTATGGGATGTGAACACAAGTATGGGATGTGAACACAAGTATGGGATGTGAACACAAGTATGGGATGTGATGACAAGTATGGGATGTGAACACAAGTATGGGATGTGAACACAAGTATGGGATGTGATCACAAGTATGGGATGTGATCACAAGTATGGGATGTGATCACAAGTATGGGATGTGAACACAAGTATGGGATGTGATCACAAGTATGGGATGTGAACACAAGTATGGGATGTGAACACAAGTATGGGATGTGATCACAAGTATGGGATGTGAACACAAGTATGGGATGTGAACACAATGCTTGATGTCACTCTTGGGTGCAAGTTTGAATTCTGAAAGGTGCCCACTGTACTATTACAATCCTTTAGGTAACATTTCTCTCTCTCTTTAATTCAGACACAATCCAAATTCAGGCAAATGCAAAGACATATATACATGTATAAGCATGCATACAAGCCTGATGAAAACATATGCTTGTGCGCATGTGTGCAAACACATACTCATGAAAAACACACTCAGGAAAACACACACACACACGAACACACACATTCAAACTCATATGAACACACACACACTCTCTCTCTCTCTCTCTCTCTCTCTCTCTCTCTCTCTCTCTCTCCCTCCCTCCCTCCCTCCCTCCCTCCCTCCCTCCCTCCCTCCCTCCCTCCCTCCCTCCCTCCCTCCCCCTCCCTCCCTCCCTCCCTCCCTCCCTCCCTCCCTCCCTCCCTCCCTCCCTCCCAGGTTGGAAAATTCCACTCACCAGTAGAGGATGTCATTGGCATCATGGAACTCATAGCGCACTGTGGAGCAGAGAGAGCGGAGTGCCGGCTCCCGCAGGTTGGACAGAGCCTCCATGCCATGCAGGAAGGCATAGATTATGTCCAGCTCCTGCAAGGACAACATCCACAGACAACTTCAACTCACAATCACACACCAGTGATGGTAAGCAAAATCATTAAATAGAGATCATAAAGAGGTCACTGACTGCACAATGTGCACTTCATTTCAGTCAGTGTCTGTCTCTCTCTCTCTCTCTCTCTCTCTCTCTCTCTCTCTCTCTCTCTCTCTCTCTCTCTCTCTCTCTGTCAAGGTGGGTTTTTCCCCCCTCTTGAAGCCACCCAACTTTGATAATACAAGTCCAAGCACTGTGTGTGAGTTATTTTTTCTTAATCTTAGCTACAGCAGTAAAAAGGAAACTTTAAGATTATAATATTTTCCAAATATAATAGTTATTGAAACTGATATGATATTATCTTTCAGTACATCATTGTATTTTAGAAACCCCATATTAACTCACCTATAAATGACTTCGCAAGGAAAGCAAATATTTAGTGAAAACCAAGCAATACCAAACCCTTGCCAATTTTGGATTGACAGACCTCAAAATAGTGCACATTAGTTTGAAAGTTCATGAAAATTGTATTGCCATAATTATGCAGATGATATGGCCAACAACAACAAAATAGTTGTGGCCATGGTATTTTTGCCATGTTACCTTACCTGCAACAGTGTGTGTGTGTGTGTGTGTGTGTGTGTGTGTGTGTGTGTGTGTGTGTGTCCTAATCATATATATATCAACAGCAATTTTCCCTTTCTTTCTGCATGGCTAGGCTACCTTGAGCTGTGTGTGTGTGTGTGTGTGTGTGTGTGTGTGTGTGTGTGTGTGTGTGTGTGTGTGTGTGTGTGTGTGTGTTCATTCCTTCTGTAGAGAATATGTAGTCAAAGAGTGACAGGTTTTCCTTTTTGGGGGCATTATTTATGACCTGGTCCTTCAAAAACTTGTTGACTACTGATGCAATTGTCACAAGACCAAAAAGAATCTCCACTTGTAACCAAAACTTCCCACATGAAATAGGCTGTATGACTCATCCATAATATTCACACTATCATAGTACATCTGCAATTGTTACTCCAGCCCAGAAAAACCAATTAATTTTTTCCACTTCAAAGGTCTAAACCTTTGATACCATCATATTATTACTTTCAAACAAGCTGCTGTCCTCGTTTGCCACACCAAAATTACAGAGTTGTTCACATGACAGCATGGAGACCCTGACACTTGTAACTGCCAGGCTGTGGTAAGGATGCAGTGGGTCCAAATCAATCTGCTGGATTCAACTAACTCTGAAGAAATATTGCAAGGCTCAGGAGCCATTGTTACACCCAATTATTGTGTTTGGCCCTCAAACAGGCCACTGCAGGGGGGCCACAAGACTCCAGATGATTCACCATTTAAGTGGCCATCCACTTGGGAAAAAAAAAGAAGAAAAAGGGAGGAGAATCCTTCATCCAAAATTCCCTTTTCCTCTATCAGAAATCTCCCCCCAGCCCCAAGCCAGTGGAATGATCACCCAGCTTCATGACTCATCCCATCTTGTCACAGCTGCACTTGGGCTAAATTGATTGAATGTCCCCCCTCTGCTGTGCTCTGAAGACTTCTGCATGGGCTCAAGTGGTTTGGCAGAGTGTTGTAAATCAACTGTTGGGCCAGTGCCCAGAACAACTTACAATGGCTTTATTGAGAGCACACTGTTGATGAAAACACAATCCCAAAACATTTCGACACACTGAAGAAAAAGAGAGACTTGATCACTATTCCTCCTCCATTGGAGATTCTATGCAAAGTTGCTCAGAAACTCAAGATATATATATCAGCAGTTACCCCAGCATCTTATTCATTTTTCAGCTGGAAAGAAACCAATTAGCAGTTTCCAAATTCCAGCTTGTACCTCTAGCACCGGCAGCAAAATGTGGTTATGATCAGTTTGAGCTTCACTGCTAATGCTGGGCAGGATGGCATCCCCCAAGATCAATATGTGGCAGGGTGATTTGAAATCCCTCAGCCCCTGGAAGAGTGATCATTGCCTGCTTGACTCCTGACCTCTATCTTCACCCTAAACACTGTAATCATGTATGAATGGGTGGTGTGTCTTATATCAAAGCAAAATGGACACCACGTGGGACAAAATGGCTTCCACATTAAAAAAGGGACAGAGAGACAGACTGAGAGATAGACTGGCAGACAAACCGACAG
>JAWQFJ010005437.1:15000-17500 GCA_034096865.1 Theodoxus fluviatilis
CCTCGAGTGCATAGAGATGGTAAGTGCAGGTGCAACCTCTACAGAGCCCGCGAATATACAAAATCAGCCCATATTGCAATCATTACAGCTATAAATAACCTGTGGTGAGTGGCATTTATTGTTTTGTGGAGTTGAGCAATGGCTATTACGAGTACCAGAGGCAACACCCGTCTTGGCACCGTCATAAAACAGCGTCATTTTTCTTTTGAAAACCCTAAGGATTGAGGGGAATTTGTTTAAGCCGTCTCCAATGGTTCTTTAACATTTTATGTGAACATGATTTGATAGTTTGTCAGCAACAACAGAATCTATTAAGTAAATCAATAATCGAGCCTAAAGACATGCAGCGGTGATTCCAAACATGTCAAGAACACCCACCATCCAAACACAGCAAAGTGTTTGTTACACGAGATTCTGCAGTAGAAATTAATCATAAAGTTAATGAGCCATAAAATGCATGCTGCACGGGTCACGGGGAGCGAATATGCCGAGTCTGCCCTTTGTCGTCTCCTGCTTTGCATCCACGCGAGACCCTCTTCATTCTTGCATACATTATTCCTACACAGGCGTCACTGTCACGCATTTTTGCCCTCACTTCACATTCTCCGCTCTACCGGCTCTCATTTTCAGGCGACATCCTGTCTTTTGAGTTGACATTGCTGCCAAATAAATCACACTCTACGCCCAGAGAGCGCTATCGAAGGGAGACGATTCTGGAGAGACATGGCCCACCTTTCCGCCAAGGGAGATTACCAAGAAGCGACTGATCTTCTTGAGAGCTGTCTCTGCTGCATTCCAAGCATTCCAGAGCCTCCTCGACCCTTCCCCACCACTGCTCGGCACAGGCTCTAGAGGGAATCTCCCCTATGCAGCAAGCCAGCAGCAATGGCCTCAACGTTAGGCCCGAACCAAAGTCTGAACGGCTACACTCCCAACGGTACACTCTACGAGTTGCATATATATATATAATCCACTGCACTGTCGGGTCTGTGCATCGACCTGTATTAAAAGACTGATTTTAAAATACAAGTGTACTCATTCCATTGTTTTACCAAAATAAATCGATAATGCATTGTGTGGTACATGGACTAAATGATTCGTTTTGACATGCAATCATTGATTGCTGTCATGGTAGATTTGTCAGACGGTACGTGTGCCGTGAGCACGTCCATCAACTGTCTGCTGTAGGTAGGCCATCGGATCAGGCTTCTGGCGAGCACACGATCCCTTCACAAGGGAAACGAATGAAGCCATTAACGTCTCATGTCCACCTTCCCTTTCTTGTCTATTAGAGAGGCGTGCACGAGAGTTAACAATTCCCGATAACAATTACGTTCATTTCCCTGTATGGACATGACGTCTTTCTCACGAACAGATGCCCTGAAACAGAGAATAAGGCCGACTCAATGACTCTACTTGCTAAATTTTGTCTGGTTTGTTTTCGCTCCCGCTCTAGAGTGCCGCTTAAGACGTAACTTCTCGTCTGCGAGCGCAAGAGCATCCACCACACGGTAATGCACTTAGAAAGAGCGTTCTCCACCTTCGCAGCTGTGACGAACTCATCCAGAAAACATGTTTCCCCATTTCGCTCGCTCCGCTCTCGAGTCTCCAGACACCCTCAGGCTTGCCAACAAGAACACCTGCAATTTCTGACTCGAGTTCCCCCACAGGCAACGCTGTGGCGGTCAACTAACCTGACTGTAGCACTGATGTTTACCATTGCACCCATCACTCGCTCAGGCGAGGGAGACATACAAGCACTTCGTGGGAGCGAAGATAACCACTCAAAAGTGACATATTTACTCCAGATGATCCCGTGGCTTCCAGTCACCCCGTGAGTGAGAGTAGAGAGAGCTGTCGGCGCTGTGGGGTGAGGTGAAAAGCTCCTTGTGCCCGTGCCTGGGCGCGTGTGTCTGGCTGATTCTGGATACGTCATGCAGAAGTCTCACCACACAGAAGGAAGTCTGAATACATCATGCTGCATCCACTAGACGGTGCAACCTTCATTTTAGGACAGGACTTAGCGTTGCAGGCTTCAACTTGAAGCTGTCTGCCTTTGCATGACAAAAGCTGGTTCCTCTCTGAAGAGGATTGTCCCACATTCAGAGGTTGACAATGCCAGGGCCCCCACTATATACGGCGCCATTTACTTTCAGCTCCTGGAATAAGAACTCGAGTCTCATTTTGAAACATTCTCAGCTTTAGTTCTTTCTATGCAATCAATTCTTCATAACTGTGTTCCAAATAGTAACAACTGCGATCTCATAACCTTTCACTTCGACAAAAGTATAATGACTGTTATCATCACGCCTGTGCCGGAAACTAATTATGTGAGAAGTTTAGGGTCGAGTTATCGTAACCACAACTTTTATTTTTGGCCTTAGCCACTTGTATTTCAGAGAGCTAGAGATCGAATGTAGTTACTTAGTTCGTTGGCACAATTTGCGATCTGTGAAAATATTTTTCCTGCTCATACTTCTTTTCCCTTCTGTCTGTCTGT
>JAWQFJ010005437.1:30000-39843 GCA_034096865.1 Theodoxus fluviatilis
TGGGCCTCCATTCACGGCAGGCCAGGCAGGCAATGGGTGCTGGGCCTCCACTCACGACAAGGGAGGCAGGCCAGGGATGCTGGGCCTCCACTCACGGCAGGACAGGCAGGCCAGGGGTACTGGGCTTCAACTCACGGCAGTACTGGCAGGCCATGGGTGCTGGGCCTCCACTCACGACAGGACAGGCAGGCCAGGTGCGCTGGGCCTCCACTCACGGCAGAACAGGCAGGCCAGGTGCGCTGGGCCTCCACTCACGGCAGAACAGGCAGGCCAGGTGCGCTGGGCCTCCACTCACGGCAGGACAGGCAGGCCAGGTGTGCTGGGCCTCCACTCACGGCAGAACAGGCAGGCCAGGTGCGCTGGGCCTCCACTCACGGCAGGACAGACAGGCCAGGTGTGCTGGGCCTCCACTCACGGCAGAACAGGCAGGCCAGGTGCGCTGGGCCTCCACTCATGGCAGGGGAGGGAGGCCAGGGGTGCTGGGCCTCCACTCACGGCAGAACAGGCAGGCCAGGTGCGCTGGGCCTCCACTCACGGCAGAACAGGCAGGCCATGTGCGCTGGGCCTCCACTCACGGCAGAACAGGCAGGCCATGTGCGCTGGGCCTCCACTCACGGCAGGACAGGCAGGCCAGGGGTGCTGGACCTCCACTCACGGCAGGACAGACAGGCCAGGTGCGCTGGGCCTCCACTCACGGCAGAACAGGCAGGCCAGGGGTGCTGGACCTCCACTCACGGCAGAACAGGCACTCCATGTGCGCTGGGCCTCCACTCACGGCGGTTACAGGCAGGCCATGTGCGCTGGGCCTCCACTCACGGCGGTTACAGGCAGGCCATGTGCACTGGGTCTCCACTCACGGCAGGGGAGGGAGGCCAGGGGAGAATTGACCACATGCTAGTTGCCGTCTCTCTCTGCCCTCACCGCAACGCCCACCTCCCCCATTCACTAGTGCAGCCACCCCCTTCCCCCTCCCTTTCTCTCTACTCTCTGTCTATATTCTCCACGCCCCGTCCAGCGCCACGCCCCTCCCCTCCTACCGGACAATCCGACGCCAGGGGCAGTTCACTCTTCAGGCACCTACACACGTACCGTTTTTCAAGCCGATTTTGCTGCCGATCCTGTCTGACCGTGCGTGTAAAAATCGGGTTGACAGCCACATGCAACGATAAGCAGTGGAGCCGTGCCGGCGTGAAGATGCATTGACCCGCATTTCCATTTTTAAAATGTAGGAGCTTTCACGACCTATTGATGCATTCACATACAGCTTTGATAAATTAATGCTGTTCATGGCTTACATTTTCTTTGGATGGGTTTCTAGTATCCCCAAATACAGCGCAGTCGAGCCGCGGACAGATGCTCTCGCGTCGCCCGGCATAGGAATTGGTCCGTACCGGGTCGGGGAATAGAGCCTGCCCTACTGACAAGAATCGGGCCGGATTGTATGCAAATGAGTCAACCGTTCCGATTCTTGACCGGATCGGCAGCAAAATCGGGGGACAACCGGTACGTTTGTAGGCGCCTTTCTGGTCGTGGTTTCTCGGTGTTTTAATGAATATTCAAGGATTGTGGCGCTCAGAACCCCTCACCCTTCATACCGCTAAATGGGAGGATCCACTTGAGTCTTCTGGGGTGTAATTCATGAATGTGGCCTTCCAGCGTAGTCTTAGACTAGTCTTAGACTACTGCGGCTGGTCTCGGACTACTGTCGTAGTCTACAATTCATGAACGTGGGCTCGTAGTCTACAATTCATGAACGTGGACTTTGGTTCAGTCTCGGACTGAACTGCTGACTACGCTGGTCCAAGGATTTGTTGAACTACACACCAAAGTCCGAGACTGCCGCGAAATTAAATGGCCGACCTGTCTACGGTTCGCACAGAAAACGCTGTATTTTGGTACACTAGAAACCCATCCAAAGAAAATATAAGCCATGAACAGCATTAAATTATCAAAGCTGTAAGTTGATTGCATCAATAGGTCGTGAAAGCGCTTACATTTTACAAATGGAAATGCAGGTCAACTCATCGAGCATCCAAGCTTCGCGCACTTCTATTTATAGCTGACGCGCGGACCTCAGCGACACCAGGAAAGATTATAAATACATTGTTGTCCTCGAACCTGCCTGCTGTTGACATTGTGTACAATGCTAGTGGTGTCTGATGCTATGAAAACGATACATTAAAATTGCATCTGTGTTATGAAAACACTGCTCAGATTAAATTGCTTTATTTTTGGTAACTGAGAACATGTGTGACGATGTATGCCAGGGTTTCACGAGTTTGGTGGGAAAAGTGCGAGCTGAGGCTGGAGTGTGTGTGTGTGTGTGTCACTGCGTGTGTATATTTTTCCTCATCAAGACAGATTTTTGTTCCATCCCTTCCTTACTGAATTTCAATTGTTCTCACTTGGAAATCCTGCCATATTGTAAAACTTGATTTTCTGCTGGTTTGCCTCTTGCTGATGAACTTAATAAACGGTGACACACACACACACACACTCCAGCCTCAGCTCGCACTTCATTTGTCACCTCCTCCCACGCTGTCCGTCTTCTTTTGTTTGCTTGGGCTGTGTGTATGCTGCTGTTAATGTATCCGTATCTTGCTGACACCGCTTTTATGATAGCTACCGATTCCCACTCCGTGAAATCGGGGCTTTTCTTCGAGGTTTTGCTACCGATCGTGGCTGACACTTTTGACAGGAAGTTTGAAGCGGTGCGCCTTGCGCTTATGCAATGGGCGGAATCCCCGCGAATTCCCCCTCATTCTAAAAATAACCCATAGACTAGGTCAATCAGTCCCAGACTTTCAAGTCAACACCCAGTCTGAGTTCGTGAATCGTAGACTCGCTTAGTCCCAGACTAGTCCCAGACTACGCGGTAGTCCTAGACTCTAAAGTCCAAGACTAGTGCTCTCGAAAGTCCACGTTCATGAATTACACCCCTGCATTCTCATTCCCTGCCCTTCCACACCTAGCTTCCGTCTCTGGTCCCTGACCCCACTCCCACCCCCACCCTCACCCCCACCCCACTACTACACTCCATCCCTTCTGCTGTCCTCCCTTCCTACTGCCGACTTCCGTGAGTGGAAGGGGGTGAGGGAGGGGGGAGGGGGGGGGGAGAAGGCACACATCACAACAAGTGTAGCCTACTCTTGTACTTCTTTCTCAGTGGCTGACTGCATGCTCGGCCTTGTGGTATGAGAGAGGAGTAGTTTGTTGTGGTTATGACGTCGTCATCGTCGTCGTCGTCATCATCATATGCTTTGATCCAATAATGACGAAGGATGACTATGATATCGGCTCTAGCTTAACTTGTGTGCAGCAGAATGGTGGCAGAAATGAAAGGGGTGCTGGATTCAGAGAGAAAAAATTGTCAGGAGAAAAGAGATTTTTTAACAGGATCCCCGCCACTCGGCTGCTTTGTGAGAATACAGCGAGAGACGACAGAGACGAAGTGACTGTTATTCGTGTACATGGAGAAAGGGATTATGTGATTCAGTTTAAAGGTATTTCCCAACAGTTACCTTTCTGTTTTGTTTAATCTGAGTCATTAATTTCAGTCATGCTCATTGTTTACGCGGAATTTTGGACCCCCGGGGGTATGCTGGTGGCACGACAGATGTTTAATAAAGAGGGAGAGAGTGAGTGAGAGAGAGAGAGAGAGAGAGAGAGAGAGAGAGAGAGAGAGAAGGAGGAGGAGGGTGGAAGAGAGGGAGAGAGAGAGATACACAGAGAGATAGTGATACACAGAAAGATACAAAGAGATACACAGAGAGAGAAGGCGGGAGGGAGAGAGGGAAAGGGAGGGAGGGAGAGATAGAGTGAGAGAGAGAGAGAGATACACAAAAAGAAAGTGATACACATACAGAGACTTTAGACTTTAGACTTTATTTGCGTAGGCCAGGTGCCCGTCACAAGAGTATATACAGACATACGTAATATAATGCCAACTTAATCACCTACCAATTCTCTCACTTCCTATTGTAACAGCATGATATAAGTACGTCGCCACATTCCGAGTCATCATTACATTTCTGCCATTGTTTAGGTAGCCAATGCTCCTATACTTCACTGTTTGTAAATATGTCTTGAGATACTTCTGCCGTTCATTCTCCAAGCTGTCATCACAAAATGGACAATGCAAATTTATGTCTCTTTCATATCTTCTGTTTGTATTTAACTTTTCAATTCCTAGCCTAAATCATATAAATTTAACCCTGAACTTTTTTATTTTCAACTCATTGATGTATTGTTCCGTTTCCATAGACTTTTTAAAGAACCCATAAGTCATATAACGATCACTGTCGCTTAATTGTCCATGCCATTCCTGTTGAAAACAGTCTTTTAGTCTCTGTTTCAAACAGTTCAGAAAACCTTTTTCTATACTTGTTCCACAGTTGTTACACATATATCCAAATCCCAACTTATATAGGCATTGTTTCACACCTTCATCCCAAGTTACTCAACCAATTAGATTGGAGTTAATAACCATGTGATAAGCCTGTTTGGCATTCTATCAGTCGGCAATTTACAAAGTTTCAACCAATATGTGACTGCTCTGATAGTAGTATTGATGTACAAGGGATATCTCCCCATCTCACCATAGATCAAACAGTTTTGCGTTCTTGTATCAAGGTTCATGAAGCGTTTACAAGCAAACATGTGTGCTTTCTCAATTGCTTCATGTCGACCAACACCCCAGAGTTCTGCACCATAGATCAAGACGGGAAGTATTTGAGCATCGAACAAGCGAAAAAATACACTGGTATTCAAGTTTCGGACACTATGCATTAACTGCATAAGAGACACAAGTCTTTGTTTGGTTTTCTATGGTCACAATATTGGACAGTTTGGTTGAAAAGATGTACTCCAGATACTTATATCTGTTTACAACTTCGAACTGTGTTCCACCAAGAATCCATTTTTCTCTTTGAGCCAAGAAGCTCCCTTTTTTGAAGACGATGATACTGAAAAATGTATATGGAGGTGTGCGTGGGCGATTGTTCGTTGCATTTATTGACTATCAAAAGGCATTTGATTCGGTTAATCGATCTTGCAAATGGTATGTTTTGGGAGAAGCAGGAGTGTCAACAAAGCTCATTAGAATGCAGCAAGCTATTTATTCCCGGATGAAAGCATGCGTAAGGTGGGATTCCATGCTCTCAGACTTCTTCGACTGCCCAGCCGGTGTAAGGCAAGGTGCCAAAGAGTCCCCATGAACTTTTTCTCTTCTCATGTCTGTTGTTGCCGACTATGTTAGAGAAAGAGGTAGACACAGTGTCCAGTTGCAACCGGACAGTCCTAAAATTTACTCCCTCATTTTTGCTGATGATGTAGCCTTAATTTTAACCACACCCGTGGGACTTCAGAATCAACAGGATAGTGTGGACAGCATTTCCCGACAGCTAGGTTGGACCATCAATAGGGAGAAAACAAAGATAATAGTCTTCAGTCGACGCTTTAATTGTTCATCTTTGCAGCTGCTCCGCCCATATGCAAGTTGAGGTGCGTTGCCGCAGCTGAATTATTCCCGCCTACAAAGGACGCGTTCAATACCGCAATATTTGCATTTGTACCTCTTCTTCTTCTCCACCCGACGGTAACCAATCATCGACAAATCCGTCCGTCTGCCTGTCCGTCTGTGTGTCCGTCTGTCTACTTGTCTGTCTGCCAATGTTTGTCTTCGCTTCACGGCCTGCCAACTCTTCAGCTCGTCAAGAGAAGATTGAGTCTCCGCGGTCAAAACTTCCGGTTGTAGCATTTCCGGTTCAGGGCGCAAGCACGGGACGCAGACAGCACACGTCGAGGAATCCAGACTGGGGTCCGGCTACGCCCGTCTTCGCAACATTCCCAAATGCCCGGAGCTCGGCAGCCATTGGTCAGTTGTCCCGGGCGCGTCGCCCGCCATGACACCGGGTGGTGGGGTGCAACCAGGCGTACTGGGAACCAGACTAATTTTTCTGGAGATGTCCCCGTGTGGTCCCAGTGCGGACTCCCCGCCACACCTCCCTCTGTGTTTCCTTCCATCACGCATACTCCCCATGCCCCCCCTCCCCCTCTCTCTTTCTCTCTCCCTCCCCCTCATCGTGGGAGATGGTTTATTCCAAGTGTTTATGGTGCGAGTCCAAATGTATAACGGGGCGTTGTTGTAGTATTTTATTTTGTGTTTATTGCGTTCGTGAAACACGGAGATGATATAGGCGTTTCGACATGCTTTTTGGGGAATTCGGTTATGAACGGACTGCGAAGATATATATTTTGCGTAGCATTACCAGAGTTCTATATGAGCTTTTTTATGTTCAAGGAAATTGTCACATCAACGCCTGTTTTAGATCAAAGACTAAAATAGCCATTAGTTTACAGGGAAAGAAATAGACTGCGTATTTAACGACCTTAATAAAATAGTAAAAATATACGCTGAACAAAGATTCCACAATATTGTGAATTGTGTGTTTGAACTTACTAAAGTAGCGACAGAATGCAACAAACTTATTCATCATCACGAACATGAATGCTATCACAAAGGCTTGTTTGTTTCCGCCGTAAAATGAATAGATGAAGTAACAACTTTAAAAGTTAACAAGAGCGGAGAGACAGCACGGCTACAACGGTAAAATGCTACCAAACAGATAAACTAGAGAAGCACTCTAAAAGCGCAAACCTCCACCAGAGACGCCATAATTTCTTTCATGACATGAATAGTTTAGTTCTTTTTAGCACCTACTGGAGAAAGCTAAGCGCGGAACGCGTTATAAACAAGTTAATGTCATCTTCGTGATGATTGATAAATTTACTCTTTGGATTTGTAATTCCGAAATAACGGATAGCATGCAAAATGTTATGGGTTGTTCCTAGGGTGAATCCCTGACCTTCCACCTACTTTCATTAGAATTCGTTTTAAACTTTTTGAGTTTTTTGCCGAATATCAAGTCAATGAACCGAGGGAAAAACATAACCTCCTTGCCGGAGGTAACAATGGTAACGAAGTAATGGGTAAAGGTAAAAAATTAAGATTAAAGACACGAAAGAACAGAGGTCAGCAGTTAAAGCGCCTGCCCGCTATCGCTGGCGGCTTGCCGTAGTGGCGTTCGAAGCTTCGCGGATCCTGCATTTTTCCTCCTCGAGCAAGATGTTCAACTCGCATCGCCTTTCCCCCATGCAGAAGTGAAACCGTGTACCTGTTAGGGCAGTGATGGCACTCCAGTGCAATTTACCTTGGTATGCAGTCATGAGCCAGCAACAGGTCTGCACACTCCACAGTAGTGAAGGTGGTGCTGGTGTCTGAGGATGTACAGGTAAAGGTAAAGGTGCTATTTTTTATATTGCGACTTTTCCACTCATTGATGGATACTCAAACCGCACACATTTACCCCCTGGTCACCGGGCTACCTATTTTTTTCACTCAACACCATCTCAACTCCCTGGGGAGCGAGCAACCAGGCTGTGGATGCTCGTGCCAAAGTTAGCTTTCACAAATTTCCAGCTCGGCCTTTGCAGGTACCCGTTTTACTCCTGGGTGGGGAGAAGCAATGTGAGTACAGCACTTCGCTCAAAGTGTATTAGGAGTAATAGTATAAAATGTAGCGTAGAAGTAGCAGCAGCAGCACCAGCACTAGCAATGCTAGTAGTAGTAGTGGTACTGGTAGTGGTACTGGTAGTGGTGGTAGTGGTACTGGTGGTAGTGGTAGTGGAGGCAGTAGAAATAATGGTGGTGATAGTGAAGGTGGCGGTGGTAGTAGTAGTGTAACGGCTTCAGCAGAAGTAGTAGTGGTGATGGTGGTGGTGGTGGTGGTGGTGGTGGTGGTGATAGTAGTAGTAATAGAGATAGTAATGGTAATAGCAACAGCAGCAGCAACAACAGCCGTGGCAGTCATTGTTGACGTTGTTGCAGCAGTGCTCGAGGCAGGAATTCAGTAGTGGAATTCGCAGCAACTGCAGCAACAGCAACGGTTGCAAAGGACGAGATGAGAACAGCCGCTGTAGACATAATAAGAACAGCCGCGGCGTCATTCACTATAGCTGTCGTAGAAGTAACAATACGAGAAATAGCAGCAAACAGGTGTACGAACAATCAAGTAAGTGTACAGGTGACAAACATCAGCTCACACCAACTTGCCATTCAGATAAAATTACCACGAAAATAATTTTGTAAAGCGTCCAATACAACAACATCAAAAACGACGTCCCTTTTCTCCTGCGTTTCCCATTAAGCGTTTTCATCTTTCGATACCAAAACTCCACAAATCCCGATCTTGATGCAAACAGTCCTGGCCCCGAGATTTCTCGCCCACGTTCCTCTTTGCAAGCACTTGTCGACGACCCAGGAAGCAGCAGCGCCATGCAGACCTCCTTGTCTCAATGGCGACAATCACGGGCAAATCGCGGCCGCCATTGACCACACGTGGCCAGGCTGACCCCGCCAGGCGCCGGTGGAGGGGACCAGGGTTGCCGTGCGGGCAAGCACGCCGTGGGAGAGCCGCCGTAGGAGGGAAGAGGTGAGAGGGCCACGGGCTGGACAACAGTGCAGCGGGCAACAACACCACAGGGATTAGGGTGCGGACCAACGCGGGGAGGTGACTCTCCACTGGTCTCCTCCACCGCCGCCTCCGCCTTCCCATCATCTTATTGACTGCCGGGATTCGCTTTCCCGCATGGGCCTGCAGTATGGGCTTTGTCTGGTCCTATCGAGATCTTCGGTTGTATTGTCTTGTTCGCTAGTTCATAAAGTAGGTCTCAGCAGGCCTATCCTTTCTTTCAAGTCCTGTCGCTTTTAGTAACTGTTTACTTGCTGTTTATCTTTGCCTTACAACTCGGCATTGTTCCTTAACTCCGCCATCTCCTTCTACAATCACCCTCACCCCACCCCACCCCACCCCACCCCAACCCAACCCAATCCAACTCAACCCACCCCAACCCACCCCAACCCACCCCACCCAAACCCACCCTAGTCACTGTGACGTCTCGCCTGTTCCACACAATTACACCACTACAATGGTGCAACGATGCTATTCAGTGTTTCCTGTATTTAACAGATCTCTTTCCATCTCAACCTCTCTATGCACTGAGACCAGGGAAACATTATGATGCCGCAAATTACCCGTGCTTTCCTATTCCCTCTACCCCTGTCCGACTCCCCCTCTTCCTCCCACCCCCACCCCTTTTAATTAATCCATGGACACTACATCATATGGACGGCTGGCTGTGGCGTGTACAGAAATAAGTTCGCCGATAGCCTCGTTTTCAATATAGTTCTGGTCGCACTTCCGGTTGCTCCGCTTTCAAAGGCCGATGCCTTTGTTAGGTAAACACCTGGCGAAAATCACGATTTTTGTGTCTTAGTTTTAGCCATCTTAATTTTTTCTCCGCATAAGTCGGTGGGAAAATGTAACCCTGTGTTTAGTTTTGTTGTCATCCATTTCTGAAACGCCTAGTCAACCACAGTGTGTTGCGAAATGAGTGACATTAATGTCAGTGATACAAGAGCTGCCGTGGTTCGTAAACCAATGTCAAGGAGGGCGCACAGTACTTCAGATGGACACAAGTGTTGTGTTGTTGATTGTAAGGTATCATCAGTGGCATGCAGGGGACTTTCTTTTGTTGGAATTCCAAGAAACGTTGTCAGTGAAGCGATAGACAAATGGAGATCATCCATCATTGCTAAAATTGATCGAGTGGACTAAGCATTCAACCCAGACATGGCCAAGATCTGCAGTCGACACTTTGACGATGCTTGCATCAAACGAGGTACGTTTCTTTCATTATAATTTGTTTCAGTGGGATGTGGGTGTGTTTAGACGTCTTTTGTCTTTGAAATCAACACAAATCTTCACCTCATCTTGGACAGAA
>JAWQFJ010005438.1:0-5000 GCA_034096865.1 Theodoxus fluviatilis
TTTTTCACGATGATTGTACCAGGAAAAAAAACAACAGCATGATGGTCACTACGATTATACCAGATGCATACTGCATGGTTGCCATAGATACTGCAGCGAGAAGCGAGTCAACTTTACCTGTAGTGCGGACGTGCGTGTTGGACAAGTCGCTAACAGTGCGACCCAAAGAGAGTTGCACAACCGGCCTGTAAACCAGGCTTGGACTTCACTCCTCACACACCGGCTGACGTCTTCCCTCTCAGCGCCTTGGCCACTTATGCCCGTTCGCATCCCGGGTAGAACAGGGCAGACGGGTAGGCGGAGAATAGGGGGAATATGAGGATAGTGAGTAGCGGCAGGGAGGGGGATGGGGGGTAGGGGGCTAATCCTTTGAAGACGATCGAAGGCGGGATAGGTTGTCGACAGGTGTGCACCGACTATGACGACTAAAGAGCTCTGACCGACATGCTGCTGTCAACAGAAAGTGGGTGGGGTGGGTTGTGTGTGTGGAGACATGGGAAGATGGGGGATGGAGAGCTGTGCCACAATAACGCCAGATTTAGAGCAATGAATGCATGGGTAGAGCAATATGCCCGGCACAAAAATATGGATTATGCTCGATTTTTTATACCTGCGTGAAAGCAGCGCAGCATGATGTTATTGTGATCTACTCCACTCCAAGGTGTGTACAGGTAAAACGTCGCCCATCGTATGTAGGGGAGTTGAAGTTGATAGCGAAAGCGGTGGAGCAGGCGAGTGACCTAGGCAGGCATAGAAAAGGGAATAGTGTTCTCTTCAAAGGGGAAAAGTGACGGCAGTAGCTTAAAAGAAAAGAAAAGACGGGCGTTCTATTATGTGCATGGCTGTCACCGACGACACACAAGGCCACCTGCTACAGACTGCAGCAAAGCACCCGTATGTCCCAGCCAGATCAGCATGCAGTGACGACCGAAAGTGGGTCAGGCACTCTGACTCTTCCGTCTTGAAAAGCCGCGATTGCTCAATCACATGTCGACCCCCAGAGGAGGAACACGGGCCTGGCATCCATCATTCCAATGGCGTCGCATGAGCTAGGCATGTTTATCGAAGGCTTTGATCCCGGTGACCTCTCTCAAGGGTTATAGTGTACACGTTCAAACCCTTCGGCTGCGTAAGCTCAGTAATATATTTTTTTTCTCTTGTCTGGTAAAGTCGACAAACGGCGTGCGTTGCAATGTACAGACCTGCTTCCTGTCATTTTTGCGGTCATTACGATGCATACCGCATCTTTCATTTAGTAAAAATCATAAATCTCGGGTTTTATTACCTTTGCTTTTAAATGCATGCTGCGTCACTTTTTTAATCCTACGGGTCCTTGACATCATTATGCACCGACGTTCAGCGCGAGGGAAGACAGTCGTAGTATGAAACAAATGTGTGCAGTAGAGACCGAACCAGTACCTGCAAAGTAACGGAAAGGATTATTCCTGAGGACTGGTCTAACGATGGAGGTTACACCTTGACATGAAGTGACATCACCAGACAAAATAAAAGTTTCCGGTAATTAATTGTTGTTTTCTCTACAGAACGCCAAATGCCTACATTCTGTGTGACCTTGTTTGAAAGCTCACCCAGAGCATCGAATTTCCGTACTTCACGCAAAGAAAACCAAGAGTTTTTTTATTTTCATTAATGAGTTTGCAGTGTGAAAGTACTAGTTGACTAGAAATAACTCGCCACGGGCAGAAAGAGGCTTACACAGTGTGAAGGAATACATCATTCGCTCACAGACAGGGTTAGCCTTAGACAGACTTTCACGTGCATAGCTGCCCCCCTCGACAACAAGAACTGTTGGCCTCGAAGTGCTCTGGTCCACACTCCAGCATCTGAAGCAGGAAATGCCCCACGCAGCATGGAGGTCCATCAGGGGACAACTTCAAGTCGGTTCTGGCATGCAGAATGCTTCCTGGGATGGAAACCTATCCATGGGGCGGGATGATCACCCATGCCTGGCCCCCACACTCACAGCGGGACTGACAGCAGTACCCTTCCCTTCTGAGTTCTGTCTCTCGCCTCCCACCACCTGGTGCCAGGGCCTGGCCAGCGCAGGTGATGTGTGCTTTAAAAAATCAAGCAATACTCCCTTTTCAAAGCGAATAACATGCTTTTTAAAATAAGCAAAAGGTCTATAAGAAAAAGTAGCAATATCCTGTTTTCAAAGCTGGTAACATGCTTTAAAAAAAACTATAGGCCGTTTTCAGTCGAGCACTATTCCCTTTTCAAAGCAAGTTACATGCTTCTGTTTAAATAAGTAACACGCCTTTTTTAATTAAGGAAAACCAAGCAATATCCTGTTATCAAAGCAAGTATCATGCTTTTCAAAAATGAGCAATAGGCGTTTTTCAATCGAGTAGTATTCCCTTTTGAAAGCATGTAACACTATGCTTCTTTTTAAATAAGCAATATGCCTTTAAAAACACAATCACTATCCTGTTTTAGAGCAAGCAAATGCCTTTTTTCAAAGTAAGCTATACACCTTTTTGAAAATCAAACAATATCCCGTTTTTAAGGAAAACAATATGATTTTTTAAATTACAGTAAGCTATTGTGTCTTTTTAAAGCACCATCCCGTTTTCAAAGCAAGTAATACGCTTTTTTTCATAACAACAAGAGTCTTATTCAAGGCAAGCTATAGGCCTTTCTTCACAGCAAGCTATCGGCCTTCTTCATAGCAAGCTATAGGCCTTTTTCATGGCAAGCTATCGGCCTTCTTAAGGCAAGCTATCGGCCTTCTTCAAGGCAAACTATCGGCCTTTTTCATGGCAAGCTATCGGCCTTCTTCATAGCAAGCTATCGGCCTTTTCATGGCAAGCTATCGGCCTTCTTAAGGCAAGCTATCGGCCTTCTTCAAGGCAAGCTATCGGCTTTATTCAAGGCAAGCTATCGGCTTTCTTCATAGCAAGCTATCGGCCTTCTTCATAGCAAGCTATCGGCCTTGTTCATAGCAAGCTATCGGCTTTTTTCAAGGCAAGCTATAGGCCTTTTTCAAGGCAAGCTATCGAGTTTTTCAAGGCAAACTGTCGGCTTTTTTCAAGGCAATTTATCGGCTTTTTTTCAAGGCAAGCTATAGCCTTTTTCAAGGCAAGCAATAGCCTTTCTCAAGGCAAGCTATCTGGTTTTTTCAAGGCAAGCTATCGGCCGTTTTCAAGGCAAGCTGTCGGGTTTTTTCAAAGCAAGCTTTAGCCTTTTTCAATGCAAACTATAGGCCTTCTTAAAGGCATGCTATAGACCTTCTCCAAAGCAAGCTATAGCCTTTTTCAAGGCAAGCCATAGTTGTTGTTTTTTCAAAGCAAGCAACAGGCTTTGTCAAGGCCATCCAAAGACCTCCATGTCTGTGCACTGGTCTCTGCCGCCAGTCCCCGGTGGAGGGGAAGTTCCACTGCCAAGGGTACCGTGATGCAGCGAAAGCGAGTTAGGACGCGAGGACTTTGCATGCCAAGGTAGTCAGTGCAGGTTGAGGTACACACAGCGCTGTCAACAGGGCTCCCCCACCCTCTCCCCTTATAGCGTCCTGACCGACTTTTCCAATCCACAGTCACCGCTGTGCTCTGATCTGGGCTGTGCCTGCACTACACTCACCTGGCCCTCCATTCTGCCACGCCAGCGGTCTGTACATGGAGAGAGACAGCACCCCCACCCCCCACCCCCCACCCCACACACACACTCTGTCCTGAAAAACGTCATCTCACTGTCGCTGTGGTCAGAAATGGGGTGGGGGCTGAGGGTGAGAAGTATGTGTGAGGGGATGGGGGGGGTGGAATGAAGGTAGAGTGTTGCTTTGGGTAAGAGTGAAAGGAAACCCCTTTTGACGAACAGTTTTTGCTCCCTTCAGACTCGTAACCACGTCTCTGTCATATCGATTCCAGAGTCCTTCACTTTCTTCCCTCCACACTTTTTTTCGGGGGATGCGGTGAAGGTGGGGCTGGAGTTCCCCCTTATTTTCAACGTTAATTATATATTTTGGCTCTATTAATATATGAGAATGCATACTTTGTTGTGAGGAAGCGTATTTAGACAGTGCTGTACAAACAAATCTTTCGGGCACAATTAGTTCAAAGGTTGGTTCTTGTCACCCCTTTCAGGCTCTGATCTCACACAGTCCACATGATGAAATGAAAGGCACCAGTCCCCACTTGATGCGCAGGGAAAGATAATAATAATAATATAGTTTATTTACGCACATACCTTCCCTTGACAGGCAAGCTCATGGCGTTTACAATCCAAAGAATGAACACTCATACAACCGCTCAACACCACATTCCTACAAAACCTCACACACTACACACATAAACAAAAAACAAAAACTAAGATCCGATGGAACAAACTAAACAATATGCACAGCACTTGCAGGCCAGGTCAAGTAAGGAGAAGCAGCTCAACGGGAAAGGCGGATCGGAAGAGGTGGGTCTTTAGAGCACTTTTGAACTGGGGCAGAGTGTCAGAATGACGGACTGAGAGAGGGAGACTATTCCAGGTTACAGGTCCAATATAGGAGAAGGCACGCTGTCCTTGAGTTTTCTTGTTACGGCGGGGGACCTTAAGTATTCTAGAGTCAGCAGCTGAGCGTAGAGATCTGGAGAGCGTGTAGACTGCAAGAATGTCTGTACGAGCGTGTGGTGCGGTGTTGTTGATGGCCTTGAAGCACAAAGTAGCAAGTTTATAATCTATCCTCCGAGAGATGGGGAGAAAGTGAAGTGTATGTAGGAGTGATGAGACATGGGTACGCTTGGGACATCGAAAAACTAGCCTAGCAGCACAATTCTGAACTTTCTGGAGTCTGTTAAGCAGAGTGTCAGGGATGCCTGCGAGAAGAGAGTTTCCATAGTCGAGATGAGACAGAACAAGTGATGTAATGAGCGTTTTGGTGGCCTGCTGAGAAAGATAATGACGAATGGTGCTAATTGTCCTTAACTCATAATAAGCTAACTGACAGACTTTGTTGACATGAGCTCTCATTGACAGATCATCGTCAAACATGACGC
>JAWQFJ010005438.1:10000-20000 GCA_034096865.1 Theodoxus fluviatilis
GAGGACGCACTACGCGTACTAGTATCAAGACATCCGCTCCTCCTCCGCCAGTGACTACCTACGATGGCTGCCCGTCACATGACTGGATAGCGCTGAGCGGTCATTCCAACACCGCGACAGCAGTGGAGAATGGGAATACCAAGACGGACATCGTCACTCCATAGGCTTGTTCAGGAGTACGATGCGCTGCATGAGCGCTTCATGTTGGGAATTGAGCACTCTTTGCCTCTCCTGAACACCTACAGATTTAGTGCAGCGCTTCACTTGTTAAAGGGGAAGTAAATCTTCTGCGCCCCATGTTGTGTTAATGGACGCTAAGAAAGTGTTTTCTTTGCCACAGACGTCGTTTATGCACGTTTAAATGTATTCTGCATGAATAATTTCCACTACTGTGTCATCCTTACTTGCCATTGCTCGCGCACACAGAGCGCTTGGGGCAAATAAAGCCCGTTCCATTCCCAAAATGATGTTTCTGAGGGTTATTTTACCCATTGATGGCTAGTGCGGGATCGAAGACGCCATTTTGAAAATCGTCTGAATCACCTCGGATCGGAGATGCACAGCGCTGCTCAGCGCTGAGCGAATCACGCCCCTAAATTGCTGTTCAGGAGTGAAACACGTGCAGCGCAGTGCAGCGCTTCGCAGCGCTGCGCCTCCTGAACAAGCCTCATGACTACACAGACCACCCCATTCAGCGTGGCTGAGACCATCTCTGTGTTCAGAATGAGACCACCCTACATACACGGACCACTTTCCCAGACCCACCGCAACTTCAACTCGGCTAGGCTTGGCCAGGCCCTTGCTGATGATAGACTCCTGGGGTCGTATTCCCATTAGAGTCTCTATAGCCATAGGTCAAAGTAATTACCTCGCCACATTGCGAGCGACACTTCATCCGAGTTAGGAAAATACATTAGGCCTACCATCATCATCATCATCATCATCACTGACGTCCGTCTCATGAGTGACATTCTCTCTCTCTCTCTCTCTCTCTCTCACACACACACACACACACACACACACACAGAGAGAGAGAGAGAGAGAGAGAGAGAGAGAGAGAGAGAGAGAGAGAGAGCTATATAAACACGCGCCAGTGACAGATCTCCAGCCTGCGGCCGCGGAGGTACGGAATTAACAGCAGTCAACAGTGGTCATCAGTAGTGTTATTTAGACCTCGGTAGTTATTAGTAGTCTTCATCAGTCATCAGTGATATTCAGTAAACACTAGTAGTCTTCATCAGTCATCAGTGGTATTCAGTAAACACTAATAGTCTTCACCAGTCATCAGTGGTATTCAACTAGTATTGAGTAAACACTAGTAGTCTTCATCAGTCATCAGTAGTATTCAGTAAACACTAGTAGTCTTCATCAGTCATCAGTGGTCTTCAAGTAGTATTGAGTAAACACTAGTAGTCTTCATCAGTCATCAGTAGTATTCAGTAAACACTAGTGGTCTTCATCAGTCATCAGTGGTCGTCAAGTAGTATTGAGTAAACACTAGTAGTCTTCATCAGTCATCAGTAGTATTCAGTAAACACTAGTGGTCTTCACCAGTCATCAGTGGTATTCAAGTAGTATTGAGTAAACACTAGTAGTCTTCACCAGTCATCAGTGGTATTGAGTAAACACTAGTAGCCTTCACCAGTCATCAGTGGTATTCAGTAAACACTAGTAGTCTTCACCAGTCATCAGTAGTATTCAGTAAACACTAGTAGTCTTCACCAGTCATCAGTGGTATTCAGTAAACACTAGTAGTCTTCACCAGTCATCAGTAGTATTCAGTAAACACTAGTAGTCTTCACCAGTCATCAGTGGTATTCAGTAAACACTAATAGTCTTCACCAGTCATCAGTGGTATTCAGTAAACACTAGTAGTCTTCACCAGTCATCAGTGATATTCAGTAAACACTAGTAGTCTTCACCAGTCATCAGTAGTATTCAGTAAACACTAGTAGTCTTCACCAGTCATCAGTGGTATTCAGTAAACACTAGTAGTCTTCACCAGTCATCAGTGATATTCAGTAAACACTAGTAGTCTTCACCAGTCATCAGTGGTATTCAGTAAACACTAGTAGTCTTCATCAGTCATCAGTGGTTTTCAGTAAACACTAGTAGTCTTCATCAGTCATCAGTGGTCTTCAAGTAGTATTGAGTAAACACTAGTAGTCTTCATCAGTCATCAGTGGTCTTCGGTAAACACTAGTAGTCTTCATCAGTCATCAGCGGTCTTCAGTAATCGTCTACTAGTAATACAAATATCATCGTTTTACAAGCGTAAATAAAGAGAATGAGATGACAAATGGCGGAGGAGGGGGAAGAGGAGGAGGAGGAAAAAAGGAAAAGGAGGAGGAGCAGCAGAAGCAGAAGCAGCAGCAGCAGCAGCTGGAGCAGCAGGAGCAACAGGAGGAGGAGGAGGAGGAGGAGGAGGAGGAGGAGGAGGAGGAGGAGGAGGAGGAGAAGAAGCAGGAGGAGGAACAGGAGGAGGAGCAAGAGGAGGAGGAGGAAGAGCAGGAGGAGGAGGCGCAGGAGCAGGAGCGGGAGGTGAAGCAGGAGCAGGAGGAGGAGCAGGAGCAGGAGCAAAAGGAGGAGCAGGAGCAGCAGGAGGAGCAGGAGCAGGAAGAGGAGCAGAAGCAGGAGAAGCAGAAGCAGGAGGAGGACCAAAAGCAGGAGGAGGAGCAAGAGCAGGAGGTGCAGGACGAGGAGGAGCAGGAGCAGGAGGAGCAAGAGGAGGAACATGAGCAGAAGGAGCAGAAGGAGGATTAGAAGAAGGAGGAGGATTAGAAAAAGAAGAAGGAGCAGAAGGAGGAGGAGGAGGAGCAGCAGGAGAAGGAGGAGCAGGAGGAGGAGGAGCAGGAGGAGGAGGAGGAGGAGCAGGAGGAGGAGGAGGAGGAGCAGGAGGAGGAGGAGGAGGAGGAGGAGGAGGAGGAGGAGGAGGATTAGAAGAAGAAGAAGGAGGATTAGAAGAAGAAGAAGGAGGATTAGAAAGAGAAGGAGGAGGATTAGAAGAAGAAGAAGAATGAGGATTAGAAGAAGAAGAAGAAGAAGAAGAAGAAGAAGAAGAAGAAGAAGAAGAAGAAGAAGAAGAAGAAGAAGAAGAAGGAGGAGGAGGAGGAGGAGGAGGAGGAGGAGGAGGAGGAGGAGGGAGGAGGAGGAGGAGGGAGGAGGAGGAGGAGGAGGAGGAGGAGGAGGAGGAGGAGGAGGAGGAGGAGGAGGAGGAGGAGGAGGAGGAGGAGGAGGAGGAGGAGGAGGAGGAGGAGGAGGAGGAGGAGGAGGAGGAGGAGGAGGAGGAGGAGGAGGAGGAGGAGGAGGAGGAGGAGGAGGAGGAGGAGGAGGAGGAGGAGGAGGAGGAGGAGGAGGAGGAGGAGGAGGAGGAGGAGGAGGAGGAGGAGGAGGAGGAGGAGGAACGAACGAACGAACGACTTTTTTTTAATAGGCCACCGGCCCCTTTCAAGTGTACAGTGCCAGTAAATGTCAACATATTTCAAGTACACAGTGTCAAAATATTTCAACTGCACAGTGTCAATACATGCTAATACACTCAAGAGAAATTTATCTAGCAGATATAATAGCTGTCCCGCTCCGCAGACTCAATCGCATCTTGTCTAAGTTTAAATGCCTTATATAAAAACATGCTAGTTGATCTTATGGTCCTCATTTGTTTACTGGACATTAAGGATGTTACTGGGTCATCGACATTGAAATCTAAAGAAATAAATAAAAAACGCTCCCTTAAATCGTGTAATGTAGGGCAATAGAGAAGAACATGAGTCTCTGTTTCTTCTCGCTCTCTGCAGAGCGGACACAAATTAAAGCCATCACCTGTCACGTGTCTGTATTTCTGAGTGAACAAATTTGTAATTCCCATCCTAAAACGTATACATGTATAAATACTTTCGTTCTATGCATAGATGTACTGTTTAGTTCCAAATGATATTTTGAATAGTCTGTAGAAGGAGTATCTACTACTGTTCCTAACTCGCTTTTCCCAGTCAGAATAAAATCTGCTAATGAGTTTTCCTCTGATGTTTCTCAGAAACGCTTTTTCATTGACAACCCGCTGGTTTGCCCATACAATTTCACAATCACATTCTACCAGTATCTTCTTTATTTTGGTTGCCCAAAAATCCTCATTATTTGATGTGCACAGCATCATCTGATATACTCTGAAGGGTAACCTACTTTTGTACATTTTCAAAATTTTAAGCCAGTACTTGACACTGCGTAATTTGGCATTGACAGACAGAGGGAAACGCCCAGTGTCGACATATACCATATCATTAGGGGTTCGTGAAGAGACATTTAAAAAGCTCTTCAGAACCTGTAGATGTACACTTTCTACCGTGCGACAATCATCCATTCCCCAAATTTCAGCCCCATACAGACGAATCTGTTGAATCTGTGCATCAAACAGTTTAAAATACACATCCAGTGTTACCTGTGAAATTCTTCTCAATGACCTAGTCAGAAGTAAAAGAGCAGCTCTCGCTCTACATGCCAACTCATTTTGCGCCTCTTTTGAACACAACTTTGTAGAGAGTATGTTGCCAAGACACTTGTATCCGCTTACTACTTCTAATTGTACATCACCTAGATACCATTTTTCATGTCTGGCTAAATGTCCACCCAGTCTGAATACAACTACTTTTGTTTAATCTGTGTTGACCTTTAGGCTAAGTCTATCAGCTGCGCTCTTAACTTACGACAGTTAAATTGATAAGTCAGCAAAAAAAGGAGAGCAGTTAACTCGGGTGTATTAGGTAACAGAGGAGGAGGAGGAGGAGGAGGAGGAGGAGGAGGAGGAGGAGGAGGAGGAGGAGGAGGAGGAGGAGGAGGAGGAGGAGGAGGAGGAGGAGGAGGGAGGAGGAGGAGGAAAAAGAGACAATAGAAGAAGAGAAGAAAGAAAAAGAAGGAGAAGGAGGAGGATGAGAAGGAGGAGGAAGAGAAGGAGAAGGGAGAAAAAAAAAGAAAAAGAGAAGGAGGAGGAAGAGGAGGAAGAGGGAAAAAAAAGAAGGAAGCAAGAAATGGAAAAAGTAAGAAAAGAAGGAAAAAAGAAAAGGAGGGGGAAAAGGAGGAGGAGGAGGATGAGGGTAGGTAGTATGTGAGGGAGGTTGGAGGTGGGTGCTGAGGTGGGCGAATTGGAGCGATTACGATGTTGACAGGATGGAGGAGGTGGAGATTTGAGTACGGTAGACGGGTCATGAGTGAGGAGGAGAAATACTACGCAGGACGAACGATATTTGAAGTGAGTGTGAAGAAGGAGTGATGAGTTAAGATGAGGGGGTGTTATATGTTAACGCCATAGGCGAAATGTGAAAGTAAGAAGACAGAAATTCTCTCTCCACCAACAACAACGACGGGGGAGGAGGACGTCGAAGATAGAAGGGTGACTAGACATTTCTTTCTACTTTTCTCCATTTCTTCTTGCTTCCTCCTTCCTCCCCCCCTACAGGAGACGACGGAGGAGAGGCCGCATTGTTCATTTTCTGTTGTTTTGTACATCAACTACAAGAACAGAAGACTACAAAGACTCCTCGCCGTCAGCCCAGAAGCATCCACGAAGCCGAGAAGAAGAACTCACTCATAAGCACAGAGAAGATAACAGCCTAAGCACTTTTCCCCCTCCTTTTCTTTTTTCCTTCTTTTCTTACTTTTTCCATTTCTTGCTTCCTTCTTTTTTTTCCCTCTTCCTCCTCTTCCTCCTCCTTCTCTTTTTCTTTTTTTTTCTCCCTTCTCCTTCTCTTCCTCCTCCTTCTCATCCTCCTCCTTCTCCTCTTTCTTTCTTTCTCTCTTCTTCTATTGTCTCTTTTTCCTCCTCCTCCCTCCTCCCACCTCCCTCCTCCTCCTCCTCCTCCTTACCCCTCCTTCTCCTCTCCTCTCACCTCCTCCTCCTCCTCCTCCTCCTCCCCTCCTCCTCTGTTACCTAATACACCCCGAGTTAACTGCTCTCCTTTTTTTGCTGACTTATCAATTTAACTGTCGTAAGTTAAGAGCGCAGCTGATAGACTTAGCCTAAAGGTCAACACAGATTAAACAAAAGTAGTTGTATTCAGACTGGGTGGACATTTAGCCAGACATGAAAAATGGTATCTAGGTGATGTACAATTAGAAGTAGTAAGCGGATACAAGTGTCTTGGCAACATACTCTCTACAAAGTTGTGTTCAAAAGAGGCGCAAAATGAGTTGGCATGTAGAGCGAGAGCTGCTCTTTTACTTCTGACTAGGTCATTGAGAAGAATTTCACAGGTAACACTGGATGTGTATTTTAAACTGTTTGATGCACAGATTCAACAGATTCGTCTGTATGGGGCTGAAATTTGGGGAATGGATGATTGTCGCACGGTAGAAAGTGTACATCTACAGGTTCTGAAGAGCTTTTTAAATGTCTCTTCACGAACCCCTAATGATATGGTATATGTCGACACTGGGCGTTTCCCTCTGTCTGTCAATGCCAAATTACGCAGTGTCAAGTACTGGCTTAAAATTTTGAAAATGTACAAAAGTAGGTTACCCTTCAGAGTATATCAGATGATGCTGTGCACATCAAATAATGAGGATTTTTTGGGCAACCAAAATAAAGAAGATACTGGTAGAATGTGATTGTGAAATTGTATGGGCAAACCAGCGGGTTGTCAATGAAAAAGCGTTTCTGAGAAACATCAGAGGAAAACTCATTAGCAGATTTTATTCTGACTGGGAAAAGCGAGTTAGGAACAGTAGTAGATACTCCTTCTACAGACTATTCAAAATATCATTTGGAACTAAACAGTACATCTATGCATAGAACGAAAGTATTTATACATGTATACGTTTTAGGATGGGAATTACAAATTTGTTCACTCAGAAATACAGACACGTGACAGGTGATGGCTTTAATTTGTGTCCGCTCTGCAGAGAGCGAGAAGAAACAGAGACTCATGTTCTTCTCTATTGCCCTACATTACACGATTTAAGGGAGCGTTTTTTATTTATTTCTTTAGATTTCAATGTCGATGACCCAGTAACATCCTTAATGTCCAGTAAACAAATGAGGACCATAAGATCAACTAGCATGTTTTTATATAAGGCATTTAAACTTAGACAAGATGCGATTGAGTCTGCGGAGCGGGACAGCTATTATATCTGCTAGATAAATTTCTCTTGAGTGTATTAGCATGTATTGACACTGTGCAGTTGAAATATTTTGACACTGTGTACTTGAAATATGTTGACATTTACTGGCACTGTACACTTGAAAGGGGCCGGTGGCCTATTAAAAAAAAGTCGTTCGTTCGTTCGTTCCTCCTCCTCCTCCTCCTCCTCCTCCTCCTCCTCCTCCTCCTCCTCCTCCTCCTCCTCCTCCTCCTCCTCCTCCTCCTCCTCCTCCTCCTCCTCCTCCTCCTCCTCCTCCTCCTCCTCCTCCTCCTCCTCCTCCTCCTCCTCCTCCTCCTCCTCCTCCTCCTCCTCCTCCTCCTCCTCCTCCTCCTCCTCCTCCTCCTCCTCCTCCTCCTCCTCCTCCTCCTCCTCCTCCTCCTCCTCCTCCTCCTCCTCCTCCTCCTCCTCTCCTCCTCCTCCTCCTCCTCCTCCTCCTCCTCCTCCTCCTCCTCCTTCTTCTTCTTCTTCTTCTTCTTCTTCTTCTTCTTCTTCTTCTTCTTCTTCTTCTTCTTCTTCTCTTCTTCTTCTAATCCTCATTCTTCTTCTTCTTCTAATCCTCCTCCTTCTCTTTCTAATCCTCCTTCTTCTTCTTCTAATCCTCCTTCTTCTTCTTCTAATCCTCCTCCTCCTCCTCCTCCTCCTCCTCCTCCTCCTCCTGCTCCTCCTCCTCCTCCTCCTGCTCCTCCTCCTCCTCCTCCTGCTCCTCCTCCTCCTGCTCCTCCTTCTCCTGCTGCTCCTCCTCCTCCTCCTTCTGCTCCTTCTTCTTTTTCTAATCCTCCTCCTTCTTCTAATCCTCCTTCTGCTCCTTCTGCTCATGTTCCTCCTCTTGCTCCTCCTGCTCCTGCTCCTCCTCGTCCTGCACCTCCTGCTCTTGCTCCTCCTCCTGCTTTTGGTCCTCCTCCTGCTTCTGCTTCTCCTGCTTCTGCTCCTCTTCCTGCTCCTGCTCCTCCTGCTGCTCCTGCTCCTCCTTTTGCTCCTGCTCCTGCTCCTCCTCCTGCTCCTGCTTCACCTCCCGCTCCTGCTCCTGCGCCTCCTCCTCCTGCTCTTCCTCCTCCTCCTCTTGCTCCTCCTCCTGTTCCTCCTCCTGCTTCTTCTCCTCCTCCTCCTCCTCCTCCTCCTCCTCCTCCTCCTCCTCCTCCTCCTCCTCCTCCTGTTGCTCCTGCTGCTGCTGCTGCTGCTGCTGCTTCTGCTGCTGCTCCTCCTCCTCCTTTTACTTTTTTCCTCCTCCTCCTCTTCCCCCTCCTCCGCCATTTGTCATCTCATTCTCTTTATTTACGCTTGTAAAACGATGATATTTGTATTACTAGTAGACGATTACTGAAGACCGCTGATGACTGATGAAGACTACTAGTGTTTACCGAAGACCACTGATGACTGATGAAGACTACTAGTGTTTACTCAATACTACTTGAAGACCACTGATGACTGATGAAGACTACTAGTGTTTACTGAAAACCACTGATGACTGATGAAGACTACTAGTGTTTACTGAATACCACTGATGACTGGTGAAGACTACTAGTGTTTACTGAATATCACTGATGACTGGTGAAGACTACTAGTGTTTACTGAATACCACTGATGACTGGTGAAGACTACTAGTGTTTACTGAATACTACTGATGACTGGTGAAGACTACTAGTGTTTACTGAATATCACTGATGACTGGTGAAGACTACTAGTGTTTACTGAATACCACTGATGACTGGTGAAGACTATTAGTGTTTACTGAATACCACTGATGACTGGTGAAGACTACTAGTGTTTACTGAATACTACTGATGACTGGTGAAGACTACTAGTGTTTACTGAATACCACTGATGACTGGTGAAGACTACTAGTGTTTACTGAATACTACTGATGACTGGTGAAGACTACTAGTGTTTACTGAATACCACTGATGACTGGTGAAGGCTACTAGTGTTTACTCAATACCACTGATGACTGGTGAAGACTACTAGTGTTTACTCAATACTACTTGAATACCACTGATGACTGGTGAAGACCACTAGTGTTTACTGAATACTACTGATGACTGATGAAGACTACTAGTGTTTACTCAATACTACTTGACGACCACTGATGACTGATGAAGACCACTAGTGTTTACTGAATACTACTGATGACTGATGAAGACTACTAGTGTTTACTCAATACTACTTGAAGACCACTGATGACTGATGAAGACTACTAGTGTTTACTGAATACTACTGATGACTGATGAAGACTACTAGTGTTTACTCAATACTAGTTGAATACCACTGATGACTGGTGAAGACTATTAGTGTTTACTGAATACCACTGATGACTGATGAAGACTACTAGTGTTTACTGAATATCACTGATGACTGATGAAGACTACTAATAACTACCGAGGTCTACTGAACACTACTGATGACCACTGTTGACTGCTGTTAATTCCGTACCTCCGCGGCCGCAGGCTGGAGATCTGTCACTGGCGCGTGTTTATATAGCTCTCTCTCTCTCTCTCTCTCTCTCTCTCTCTCTCTCTCTCTCTCTCTCTCTCTGTGTGTGTGTGTGTGTGTGTGTGTGTGTGAGAGAGAGAGAGAGAGAGAGAGAATGTCACTCATGAGACGGACGTCAGTGATGATGATGATGATGATGATGGTAGGCCTAATGTATTTTCCTAACTCGGATGAAGTGTCGCTCGCAATGTGGCGAGGTAATTACTTTGACCTATGGCTATAGAGACTCTAATGGGAATACGACCCCAGGAGTCTATCATCAGCAAGGGCCTGGCCAAGCCTAGCCGAGTTGAAGTTGCGGTGGGTCTGGGAAAGTGGTCCGTGTATGTAGGGTGGTCTCATTCTGAACACAGAGATGGTCTCAGCCACGCTGAATGGGGTG
>JAWQFJ010005438.1:25000-30424 GCA_034096865.1 Theodoxus fluviatilis
CTTGGCGTGTCTCTGTCTTGGCGTGTCTCTGTCTTGGCGTGTCTCTGTCTTGGCGTGTCTCTGTCTTGGCGTGTCTCTGTCTTGGCGTGTCTCTGTCTTGGCTTGTCTCTGTCTTGGCGTGTCTCTGTCTTGGCTTGTCTCTGTCTTGGCTTGTCTCTGTCTTGACTTGTCTCTGTCTTGGCCTGTCTCTGCCTTGACGTGTCTCTGTCTTGGCGTGTCTCTGTCTTGACTTGTCTCTGCCTTGACTTGTCTCTGCCTTGGCGTGTCTCTGTCTTGACTTGTCTCTGTCTTGGCCTGTCTCTGCCTTGACGTGTCTCTGTCTTGGCGTGTCTCTGTCTTGGCGTGTCTCTGTCTTGGCGTGTCTCTGTCCTGGCTTATCTTTTGGCCCGTTTTCAATCCGCGTACCGTGCTCATCATTCCACCGAAACAGCTCTGCTCCGTGTTCTAAACGATCTTCTCGTTGCTTCTGATGATTCCAAAGTTTCTCTTCTTACTCTGTTGGACTTGAGTGCCGCGTTCGACTCAATAGACCACGGAATTCTTCTCACCCGTCTTAGAAACAGTTTTGGCATTGAGAACTTAGCACTCTCTTTCTTGCATTCATATCTCTCAGAACGTAGACAGACTGTTTCTCTGACGTGAAACGGTGGATGACCCGGAACAAGCTCCAACTCAATGACTCAAAAACTGAAGCACTCCTGGTGGGCAGCGGAGGCGAATCGGATCAGGCCCTCAAACTAACCATTGGTCACTGACATCGTCTTCTCTCAGGCTGTTAGAAATTTAGGCGTCATGTTTGACGATGATCTGTCAATGAGAATTCATGTCAACAAAGTTTGTCAGTTAGCTTATTATGAGTTAAGGACAATTAGCACCATTCGTCATTATCTTTCTCAGCAGGCCACCAAAACGCTCATTACATCACTTGTTCTGTCTCATCTCGACTATGGAAACTCTCTTCTCGCAGGCATCCCTGACACTCTGCTTAACAGACTCCAGAAAGTTCAGAATTGTGCTGCTAGGCTAGTTTTTCGATGTCCCAAGCGTACCCATGTCTCATCACTCCTACATACACTTCACTTTCTCCCCATCTCTCGGAGGATAGATTATAAACTTGCTACTTTGTGCTTCAAGGCCATCAACAACACCGCACCACACGCTCGTACAGACATTCTTGCAGTCTACACGCTCTCCAGATCTCTACGCTCAGCTGCTGACTCTAGAATACTTAAGGTCCCCCGCCGTAACAAGAAAACTCAAGGACAGCGTGCCTTCTCCTATATTGGACCTGTAACCTGGAATAGTCTCCCTCTCTCAGTCCGTCATTCTGACACTCTGCCCCAGTTCAAAAGTGCTCTAAAGACCCACCTCTTCCGATCCGCCTTTCCCGTTGAGCTGCTTCTCCTTACTTGACCTGGCCTGCAAGTGCTGTGCATATTGTTTAGTTTGTTCCATCGGATCTTAGTTTTTGTTTTTTGTTTATGTGTGTAGTGTGTGAGGTTTTGTAGGAATGTGGTGTTGAGCGGTTGTATGAGTGTTCATTCTTTGGATTGTAAACGCCATGAGCTTGCCTGTCAAGGGAAGGTATGTGCGTAAATAAACTATATTATTATTATTATCTTTCCCTGCGCATCAAGTGGGGACTGGTGCCTTTCATTTCATCATGTGGACTGTGTGAGATCAGAGCCTGAAAGGGGTGACAAGAACCAACCTTTGAACTAATTGTGCCCGAAAGATTTGTTTGTACAGCACTGTCTAAATACGCTTCCTCACAACAAAGTATGCATTCTCATATATTAATAGAGCCAAAATATATAATTAACGTTGAAAATAAGGGGGAACTCCAGCCCCACCTTCACCGCATCCCCCGAAAAAAAGTGTGGAGGGAAGAAAGTGAAGGACTCTGGAATCGATATGACAGAGACGTGGTTACGAGTCTGAAGGGAGCAAAAACTGTTCGTCAAAAGGGGTTTCCTTTCACTCTTACCCAAAGCAACACTCTACCTTCATTCCACCCCCCCCATCCCCTCACACATACTTCTCACCCTCAGCCCCCACCCCATTTCTGACCACAGCGACAGTGAGATGACGTTTTTCAGGACAGAGTGTGTGTGTGGGGTGGGGGGTGGGGGGTGGGGGTGCTGTCTCTCTCCATGTACAGACCGCTGGCGTGGCAGAATGGAGGGCCAGGTGAGTGTAGTGCAGGCACAGCCCAGATCAGAGCACAGCGGTGACTGTGGATTGGAAAAGTCGGTCAGGACGCTATAAGGGGAGAGGGTGGGGGAGCCCTGTTGACAGCGCTGTGTGTACCTCAACCTGCACTGACTACCTTGGCATGCAAAGTCCTCGCGTCCTAACTCGCTTTCGCTGCATCACGGTACCCTTGGCAGTGGAACTTCCCCTCCACCGGGGACTGGCGGCAGAGACCAGTGCACAGACATGGAGGTCTTTGGATGGCCTTGACAAAGCCTGTTGCTTGCTTTGAAAAAACAACAACTATGGCTTGCCTTGAAAAAGGCTATAGCTTGCTTTGGAGAAGGTCTATAGCATGCCTTTAAGAAGGCCTATAGTTTGCATTGAAAAAGGCTAAAGCTTGCTTTGAAAAAACCCGACAGCTTGCCTTGAAAACGGCCGATAGCTTGCCTTGAAAAAACCAGATAGCTTGCCTTGAGAAAGGCTATTGCTTGCCTTGAAAAAGGCTATAGCTTGCCTTGAAAAAAAGCCGATAAATTGCCTTGAAAAAAGCCGACAGTTTGCCTTGAAAAACTCGATAGCTTGCCTTGAAAAAGGCCTATAGCTTGCCTTGAAAAAAGCCGATAGCTTGCTATGAACAAGGCCGATAGCTTGCTATGAAGAAGGCCGATAGCTTGCTATGAAGAAAGCCGATAGCTTGCCTTGAATAAAGCCGATAGCTTGCCTTGAAGAAGGCCGATAGCTTGCCTTAAGAAGGCCGATAGCTTGCCATGAAAAGGCCGATAGCTTGCTATGAAGAAGGCCGATAGCTTGCCATGAAAAAGGCCGATAGTTTGCCTTGAAGAAGGCCGATAGCTTGCCTTAAGAAGGCCGATAGCTTGCCATGAAAAAGGCCTATAGCTTGCTATGAAGAAGGCCGATAGCTTGCTATGAAGAAAGGCCTATAGCTTGCCTTGAATAAGACTCTTGTTGTTATGAAAAAAAAGCGTATTACTTGCTTTGAAAACGGGATGGTGCTTTAAAAAGACACAATAGCTTACTGTAATTTAAAAAATCATATTGTTTTCCTTAAAAACGGGATATTGTTTGATTTTCAAAAAGGTGTATAGCTTACTTTGAAAAAAGGCATTTGCTTGCTCTAAAACAGGATAGTGATTGTGTTTTTAAAGGCATATTGCTTATTTAAAAAGAAGCATAGTGTTACATGCTTTCAAAAGGGAATACTACTCGATTGAAAAACGCCTATTGCTCATTTTTGAAAAGCATGATACTTGCTTTGATAACAGGATATTGCTTGGTTTTCCTTAATTAAAAAAGGCGTGTTACTTATTTAAACAGAAGCATGTAACTTGCTTTGAAAAGGGAATAGTGCTCGACTGAAAACGGCCTATAGTTTTTTTTAAAGCATGTTACCAGCTTTGAAAACAGGATATTGCTACTTTTTCTTATAGACCTTTTGCTTATTTTAAAAAGCATGTTATTCGCTTTGAAAAGGGAGTATTGCTTGATTTTTTAAAGCACACATCACCTGCGCTGGCCAGGCCCTGGCACCAGGTGGTGGGAGGCGAGAGACAGAACTCAGAAGGGAAGGGTACTGCTGTCAGTCCCGCTGTGAGTGTGGGGGCCAGGCATGGGTGATCATCCCGCCCCATGGATAGGTTTCCATCCCAGGAAGCATTCTGCATGCCAGAACCGACTTGAAGTTGTCCCCTGATGGACCTCCATGCTGCGTGGGGCATTTCCTGCTTCAGATGCTGGAGTGTGGACCAGAGCACTTCGAGGCCAACAGTTCTTGTTGTCGAGGGGGGCAGCTATGCACGTGAAAGTCTGTCTAAGGCTAACCCTGTCTGTGAGCGAATGATGTATTCCTTCACACTGTGTAAGCCTCTTTCTGCCCGTGGCGAGTTATTTCTAGTCAACTAGTACTTTCACACTGCAAACTCATTAATGAAAATAAAAAAAACTCTTGGTTTTCTTTGCGTGAAGTACGGAAATTCGATGCTCTGGGTGAGCTTTCAAACAAGGTCACACAGAATGTAGGCATTTGGCGTTCTGTAGAGAAAACAACAATTAATTACCGGAAACTTTTATTTTGTCTGGTGATGTCACTTCATGTCAAGGTGTAACCTCCATCGTTAGACCAGTCCTCAGGAATAATCCTTTCCGTTACTTTGCAGGTACTGGTTCGGTCTCTACTGCACACATTTGTTTCATACTACGACTGTCTTCCCTCGCGCTGAACGTCGGTGCATAATGATGTCAAGGACCCGTAGGATTAAAAAAGTGACGCAGCATGCATTTAAAAGCAAAGGTAATAAAACCCGAGATTTATGATTTTTACTAAATGAAAGATGCGGTATGCATCGTAATGACCGCAAAAATGACAGGAAGCAGGTCTGTACATTGCAACGCACGGCGTTTGTCGACTTTACCAGACAAGAGAAAAAAAATATATTACTGAGCTTACGCAGCCGAAGGGTTTGAACGTGTACACTATAACCCTTGAGAGAGGTCACCGGGATCAAAGCCTTCGATAAACATGCCTAGCTCATGCGACGCCATTGGAATGATGGATGCCAGGCCCGTGTTCCTCCTCTGGGGGTCGACATGTGATTGAGCAATCGCGGCTTTTCAAGACGGAAGAGTCAGAGTGCCTGACCCACTTTCGGTCGTCACTGCATGCTGATCTGGCTGGGACATACGGGTGCTTTGCTGCAGTCTGTAGCAGGTGGCCTTGTGTGTCGTCGGTGACAGCCATGCACATAATAGAACGCCCGTCTTTTCTTTTCTTTTAAGCTACTGCCGTCACTTTTCCCCTTTGAAGAGAACACTATTCCCTTTTCTATGCCTGCCTAGGTCACTCGCCTGCTCCACCGCTTTCGCTATCAACTTCAACTCCCCTACATACGATGGGCGACGTTTTACCTGTACACACCTTGGAGTGGAGTAGATCACAATAACATCATGCTGCGCTGCTTTCACGCAGGTATAAAAAATCGAGCATAATCCATATTTTTGTGCCGGGCATATTGCTCTACCCATGCATTCATTGCTCTAAATCTGGCGTTATTGTGGCACAGCTCTCCATCCCCCATCTTCCCATGTCTCCACACACACAACCCACCCCACCCACTTTCTGTTGACAGCAGCATGTCGGTCAGAGCTCTTTAGTCGTCATAGTCGGTGCACACCTGTCGACAACCTATCCCGCCTTCGATCGTCTCAAAGGAT
>JAWQFJ010005440.1:0-15946 GCA_034096865.1 Theodoxus fluviatilis
TGTCCCCTGTGTCTCATAAACATCGGATGAACTTTGAAAAAGAATGAACTCTCAGTCTGATGCTAAGAACTCTGCTACCAACATCATTGAACTCTCTCCTTTATTCGTCGTAATGAAGATGAACCATTATTAGGCTTTTATTCATGAAGATGAACAGTTATAGGGCTTTAATTAATAATTGATACTGGCTGGTCATTTTTAAATTCTGATAATTCATGAAGAAGTACTTTAGTTTGATGCTGCATGTTTTGCCTGAAGATTCGGGTAATCCGTTTTCAATAGAAATTTGATATTCATTCCACCTCCGTGTCTTTATTTGAGAGTTAGTCTATCTCTAAAATAGACAACAATGTTGTAACCCCCTTGGGTTGTAACATAAATTGGGCGGCTCGTTCCGAGATATGAATTAGACAAATTGAGCTAGATTCGAAAGCATGAAATAGCAGTTGCTGTTTTGATAAGTTGTGATTTACAATTTTTCTTTGCTTATCACTGAAATTTCAGATAACCTGTTGAGAGTGTGTCCATGTCCTGTGTGATCTTTCTGCTTGCTACTTGCATTATGTGCATTGTCTGATCCTGTTATTGCACTCGGCAGTTTCGCGCAACAAAGGTAGGAATTAACGGAAATTTGTCAAAAATGGCCACCGGAAGTGAGGAGACTGTAGACATACGTCATCTCTTACAGAATATGACGGCAGATCATGTGCGCGTTGCACTGGTAGAGGAAAAGTATGTTTTGGCTGAACGTTTTGGCATTGAATTGCGGGAACGCATGACCTCAAGGCAAATTGATGAAATTCTCATTCCTGAACTATCTAAACAGGGTCTGTTTAGGGTAGAGGAGGACAGTCGCGAAATGGGGGATCAGAGTGAAGCTTTGCACTTGCAGATGTACAGACAGTCAGATGTACAGACAGTCAGATGTACAGACAGTCAGATGTACAGACAGTCAGATGTACAGACAGTCAGATGTATATGTAGTCAGATGTACAGACAGTCAGATGTACAGACAGTCAGATGTACAGACAGTCAGATATACAGACAGTCAGATGTACAGACAGTCAGATGTACAGACAGTCAGATGTACAGACAGTCAGATGTACAGACAGTCAGATGTATATGTAGTCAGATGTACAGACAGTCAGATGTACAGACAGTCAGATGTACAGACAGTCAGATATACAGACAGTCAGATGTACAGACAGTCAGATGTACAGAGTCAGATGTACAGACAGTAAGATGTACAGGTAGTCAGATGTACAGACATTCAGATGTACAGGGTTAATCAAGGCACTGGATCATTTTGAGGTCTATTTGAGAGCTTTTAGATTTGCGTGTTTTGTATACCAACTGTGGCAAGACGTTTTGCTTGTGCATGTGTTTCAAAGGTGAATTTTATATCCATTGCTTAAAATGTTTCTGACCAGCCTAGGTTTTGACTGATCAGTCAGTTAATTGTGAGATTCCTTGAACGAGATTTCTTTTCTTATTAAGTCCCTAAAGAAATCTCTCAAAAGAGGAAGGGAGGTGTGATGGCTGACCACCTGGGAGGGGGCACTTGGTGAATTTTGGGACTCGAGAGACAATTAGTCCCGTCTGGGTGTACGTCATACGTCATACGTCATTCACGGAATGACGTCGTCGATTATCTTGGGAGAAGAACTTGGAGAGGGAGGCCGTTTGGACGTGGAAGAAAATAGAGGGAGATTCTGGACATCTAGAGGCTTGGACAACTGGAGGCTCGGACAGCTGGAGGCTCGGACAGTTGGAGGCTCGGACAGCTGGAGGCTCGGACAGCTGGAGGCTCGGACAACTGGAGGCTCGGACAACTGGAGGCTCGGACAGCTGGAGGCTCGGACAACTGGAGGCTCGGACAGCTGGAGGCTCGGACAGTTGGAGGCTCGGACAGTTGGAGGCTCGGACAGCTGGAGGCTCGGACAGCTGGAGGCTCGGACAGCTGGAGGCTCGGACAGCTGATGCCTGGACGGTTGATGGTGGTGTTTCCATGGAAGCGGTGGAGGAAGAGAGAACCTCCTTGCCACCAGAATGAACGACACCGTGGTCTCTCCCTCTTGGTCCCGAAGATCTCCTGCTCATGTCTACAGAACCAGTGATGAGTAGAAATGAAACCTGTTTCTCCCTCTGTCCCCTGTGTCTCATAAACATCGCATGAACTTTGAAAAAGAATGAACTCTCAGTCTGATGCTAAGAACTCTGCTACCAACATCATTGAACTCTCTCCTTTATTCGTCGTAATGAAGATGAACCATTATTAGGCTTTTATTCATGAAGATGAACAGTTATAGGGCTTTAATTAATAATTGATACTGGCTGGTCATTTTTAAATTCTGATAATTCATGAAGAAGTACTTTAGTTTGATGCTGCATGTTTTGCCTGAAGATTCGGGTAATCCGTTTTTCAATAGAAATTTGATATTCATTCCACCTCCGTGTCTTTATTTGAGAGTTAGTCTATCTCTAAAATAGACAATAATGTTGTAACCCCCTTGGGTTGTAACAATGGAGACAATACCGTCTATCTAAAATATAGAATAAAGAAGAAAAAAAAACCTTCCTGATAATGCAGAAACTGTAACCTGCACTTCCTAATAAAAGAGATATTTCAGTCGAAGTATGAGGATTTTGTAAACGTCATATTTCGGCATGGGGCAAAATTAATCAGATATACGTCATAATTTCACCAAAGAATTTGATTTCACCAAAGAACTTGAGACAATAAGAAATTCCACTCCACGATTCTGCGCAGAACGGGGTTTACCGAGACGATAGATCAGCCGGCGAGTTGCGTGAGTTGCGTCCCTTGTTATTGGTTAGATCATGATGATCAAAATGGCGCCATGGCGGGCGAACTCAATGTTTGGAGCGATTATGCTCTAGCTACCGATTTTATGAGCCAGTGAGTCTCTCAAACTGACAATAAACTTGCACGTGTAAAATCTGTTTCTGCAATCCCGAAAGGCGCAACACAGGCCACACCGTCTACTCATGATTGATCCAACCAAACTAAAGGGAAGTAAGCAAAAATTACCTGTGAGTGACGGTGACGTAAAAAATACCTGTGACGTTAGAAAAATCTCGTCCTGCTTTTTGACTCACATGCGAAGTAAAAGTGAGTATATGTACTCACCCGTTTCGTCCGTCCGGGCGTCCGAAAACTTTAACGTTGGATTTTTCTCGGTGACTATTAAGTCTATCAATACCAACTGTGGCATGATGGTGTATGATGACAAGGCCTAAAAATACATACACAGTGACTTGACCTTGCTTCAATGTCAAGGTCGCAGGGGCCATAAATATTGTCTCAAAAACAGCCATTTTTCACATTTTCTCTGAAGTTTTTGAGATTGGATACCTCACCTATATATGGTATATAGGGCAAAGTAAGCCCTATATTTTGATACCAGTTTGGTTGACCTTGCTTCAAGGTCAAGGTTACGGGAGCTCTTCAAAGTTGGATTGTATACATAGTTTGAAGTGACCTTGACCCTGAACTATGGAAGATAACCGTTTCAAACTTAATACTTATGTGGGGCACATGTTATACTTTCATCATGAGACACATTTGGTCACATATCATCAAGGCCAAGGTCACTTTGACCCTTATGAAATGTGACCAAAATGGGGTAGTGAACCACTAAAAGTGACCATATATCATGGTAGAAAGTGCCAATAAGCACCATTGTGCTTCCTATGTCTTGAATTAACAGCTTTGTGTTGCATGACCTTGGATGACCTTGACCTGGGTCATGTACTTTGGTAGGAAAAATGTGTAAAGCAGTTCTTAGCGTATGATGTCATTGCTAGGTTTAGTTGTATGACCTTGACCTTGAAGGTCACATGAAGGTCAAGGTCATGTAAAGGTCAAGGTCACGCATGTGAGTCATATAGGCTTTGTCCTTCTTGTTTACTATGCAAGATACTATGCTGGCTCTTCTTATTGTCTCATGTTCTTTGATTTCACACAAAACGGTCGTCACCAAACAGAAGCAGCATAAACAAAACCTAAGTGAACTACGTTTGGAAATTGTGTTTATAGTCAATAGCACGTTCAAGATAACATTACAATAATATATGCTAATTTTATGAAAAAATTCAGTGCCAATGCGACCATACAAGAGGTGAATCATCCAGACTGGTCGATTTGGTCGATAATTTCTATGTCCAACAATGAAGATAGCCTACACGAACACATGCACATATCTAACCATATATCAATCTTAAATTTCGGTGTATCGACGGGCATACACAGAGTGAATCTGTTTACTCATTTACACAGGGAACTGCACACGGCGGGAGTCGCTCAATGCCCCCCCCCCCCCCCCCCCCCCCCTCGTCAGCTGGAACGCCTGGCTGTGGAGCTTTCAAGGCCTGCTCCAGTAGCTCAGCAAGGGCCGGCCCCAAGCGGCCATATTGGTCCCGGGGGGGGGGGGGGGGGGGGAGGGAGGGGGGGGGGGGGCATCGGATAGTCGTTCAGTGTGGTAAGAAATAGGCCTCGTTAATGACCCCTATGCATAACTTGAAAAAAGAAGAAGCGCTATCTAACCAAGAACTATGCCATAAACTCACATACAGTTCTGCCATCCGTGCATGCGGGGTGTGTGAGAGCGATGCATAATGTCGTCTGCTTTGCTGTGGGAGTCTGTCAGGAAGCGTCAGGAATGAGCTGCAGAGAAGGAGTTGACTGAACATGTCTGTCCATTGTACCTGGACATTGCGTGCGTGCGTGCGTGATTTAAAGAGCAAGTCTATGAGTGTGTCCAGTTGGTGAACGAGTGATGTTCAAAGAATGTTCTTTGTAGGCCAGCACTGCTTTATTTTAACCGTCACGTACGTTTCATCCCCCCCCCCCCCTCCCCTATGTAGCTCCAGTGACGTCACGTGCGTTTCTTGGCCAGGTCCAGTCACGTGACCCTCCTTGGCCAGGTCCAGTCACGTCACCCTTCTTGTCCATTTAGAAAGGTCATTTCGAGTTAGCACACATAGTTTTCTCAAGTCTGCCACAGTACACAATTATTAAAGAGGAGTCGTATGGAAGTACAAATGATAAAACATCAAATGTGACAGTTCAGTTAAGTGAGGCAGGTCTTCTTTAACAATCATCTCATCAGAATGTGTGTCCGTAAGGACAACAATGTCCTCAGGGCAGGGAAGATAGCAGAAAAGAGCAAAAGAAAAGTAATTTGGTTGTTGTTTTAACGGGGAACTGTATAATGTAGGCCATTCTGTTTACAGGCGGCAATGCTTTTTATGTGCTTTGAATTGTCAACGTGTGCATTCGCGTTCCTTGCTGTGTTTCGAGATGTTACACTGATGTCGTGAATCGAATGAAAAACTGTGATGTCGGTATACTGAGTTAATTCAGGTAAACAAAACTGTTTCAACAACTTTCGCCTGGACGCAGCCATGTTTTTCTCGGACTTCCGCCTTGCCACATGATTACTGGCCCTTGCCCAAAGACCTCGCCTCGTCTCAGTGGATCGAGAGAAATTCCTAGCCAGCTAGGAGGCTCAACAATGTGCCCTAGGCACCTCGTGGTCTGTGTGAGACGAAAGTGAGATGCACCTGTCCCTGGCTCCCCTGTGTGAGACGAAAGTGAGATGCACCTGTCCCTGGCTCCCCTGTGTGAGACGAAAGTGAGATGCACCTGTCCCTGGCTCCCCTGTGTGAGACGAAAGTGAGATGCACCTGTCCCTGGCTCCCCTGTGTGAGACGAAAGTGAGATGCACCTGTCCCTGGCTCCCCTGTGTGAGACGAAAGTGAGATGCACCTGTCCCTGGCTCCCCTGTGTGAGACGAAAGTGAGATGCACCTGTCCCTGGCTCCCCTGTGTGAGACGAAAGTGAGATGCACCTGTCCCTGGCTCCCCTGTGTGAGACGAAAGTGAGATGCACCTGTCCCTGGCTCCCCTGTGTGAGACGAAAGTGAGATGCACCTGTCCCTGGCTCCCCTGTGTGAGACGAAAGTGAGATGCACCTGTCCCTGGCTCCCCTGTGTGAGACGAAAGTGAGATGCACCTGTCCCTGGCTCCCCTGTGTGAGACGAAAGTGAGATGCACCTGTCCCTGGCTCCCCTGTGTGAGACGAAAGTGAGATGCACCTGTCCCTGGCTCCCCTGTGTGAGACGAAAGTGAGATGCACCTGTCCCTGGCTCCCCTGTGTGAGACGAAAGTGAGATGCACCTGTCCCTGGCTCCCCTGTGTGAGACGAAAGTGAGATGCACCTGTCCCTGGCTCCCCTGTGTGAGACGAAAGTGAGATGCACCTGTCCCTGGCTCCCCTGTGTGAGACGAAAGTGAGATGCACCTGTCCCTGGCTCCCCTGTGTGAGACGAAAGTGAGATGCACCTGTCCCTGGCTCCCCTGTGTGAGACGAAAGTGAGATGCACCTGTCCCTGGCTCCCCTGTGTGAGACGAAAGTGAGATGCACCTGTCCCTGGCTCCCCTGTGTGAGACGAAAGTGAGATGCACCTGTCCCTGGCTCCCCTGTGTGAGACGAAAGTGAGATGCACCTGTCCCTGGCTCCCCTGTGTGAGACGAAAGTGAGATGCACCTGTCCCTGGCTCCCCTGTGTGAGACGAAAGTGAGATGCACCTGTCCCTGGCTCCCCTGTGTGAGACGAAAGTGAGATGCACCTGTCCCTGGCTCCCCTGTGTGAGACGAAAGTGAGATGCACCTGTCCCTGGCTCCCCTGTGTGAGACGAAAGTGAGATGCACCTGTCCCTGGCTCCCCTGTGTGAGACGAAAGTGAGATGCACCTGTCCCTGGCTCCCCTGTGTGAGACGAAAGTGAGATGCACCTGTCCCTGGCTCCCCTGTGTGAGACGAAAGTGAGATGCACCTGTCCCTGGCTCCCCTGTGTGAGACGAAAGTGAGATGCACCTGTCCCTGGCTCCCCTGTGTGAGACGAAAGTGAGATGCACCTGTCCCTGGCTCCCCTGTGTGAGACGAAAGTGAGATGCACCTGTCCCTGGCTCCCCTGTGTGAGACGAAAGTGAGATGCACCTGTCCCTGGCTCCCCTGTGTGAGACGAAAGTGAGATGCACCTGTCCCTGGCTCCCCTGTGTGAGACGAAAGTGAGATGCACCTGTCCCTGGCTCCCCTGTGTGAGACGAAAGTGAGATGCACCTGTCCCTGGCTCCCCTGTGTGAGACGAAAGTGAGATGCACCTGTCCCTGGCTCCCCTGTGTGAGACGAAAGTGAGATGCACCTGTCCCTGGCTCCCCTGTGTGAGACGAAAGTGAGATGCACCTGTCCCTGGCTCCCCTGTGTGAGACGAAAGTGAGATGCACCTGTCCCTGGCTCCCCTGTGTGAGACGAAAGTGAGATGCACCTGTCCCTGGCTCCCCTGTGTGAGACGAAAGTGAGATGCACCTGTCCCTGGCTCCCCTGTGTGAGACGAAAGTGAGATGCACCTGTCCCTGGCTCCCCTGTGTGAGACGAAAGTGAGATGCACCTGTCCCTGGCTCCCCTGTGTGAGACGAAAGTGAGATGCACCTGTCCCTGGCTCCCCTGTGTGAGACGAAAGTGAGATGCACCTGTCCCTGGCTCCCCTGTGTGAGACGAAAGTGAGATGCACCTGTCCCTGGCTCCCCTGTGTGAGACGAAAGTGAGATGCACCTGTCCCTGGCTCCCCTGTGTGAGACGAAAGTGAGATGCACCTGTCCCTGGCTCCCCTGTGTGAGACGAAAGTGAGATGCACCTGTCCCTGGCTCCCCTGTGTGAGACGAAAGTGAGATGCACCTGTCCCTGGCTCCCCTGTGTGAGACGAAAGTGAGATGCACCTGTCCCTGGCTCCCCTGTGTGAGACGAAAGTGAGATGCACCTGTCCCTGGCTCCCCTGTGTGAGACGAAAGTGAGATGCACCTGTCCCTGGCTCCCCTGTGTGAGACGAAAGTGAGATGCACCTGTCCCTGGCTCCCCTGTGTGAGACGAAAGTGAGATGCACCTGTCCCTGGCTCCCCTGTGTGAGACGAAAGTGAGATGCACCTGTCCCTGGCTCCCCTGTGTGAGACGAAAGTGAGATGCACCTGTCCCTGGCTCCCCTGTGTGAGACGAAAGTGAGATGCACCTGTCCCTGGCTCCCCTGTGTGAGACGAAAGTGAGATGCACCTGTCCCTGGCTCCCCTGTGTGAGACGAAAGTGAGATGCACCTGTCCCTGGCTCCCCTGTGTGAGACGAAAGTGAGATGCACCTGTCCCTGGCTCCCCTGTGTGAGACGAAAGTGAGATGCACCTGTCCCTGGCTCCCCTGTGTGAGACGAAAGTGAGATGCACCTGTCCCTGGCTCCCCTGTGTGAGACGAAAGTGAGATGCACCTGTCCCTGGCTCCCCTGTGTGAGACGAAAGTGAGATGCACCTGTCCCTGGCTCCCCTGTGTGAGACGAAAGTGAGATGCACCTGTCCCTGGCTCCCCTGTGTGAGACGAAAGTGAGATGCACCTGTCCCTGGCTCCCCTGTGTGAGACGAAAGTGAGATGCACCTGTCCCTGGCTCCCCTGTGTGAGACGAAAGTGAGATGCACCTGTCCCTGGCTCCCCTGTGTGAGACGAAAGTGAGATGCACCTGTCCCTGGCTCCCCTGTGTGAGACGAAAGTGAGATGCACCTGTCCCTGGCTCCCCTGTGTGAGACGAAAGTGAGATGCACCTGTCCCTGGCTCCCCTGTGTGAGACGAAAGTGAGATGCACCTGTCCCTGGCTCCCCTGTGTGAGACGAAAGTGAGATGCACCTGTCCCTGGCTCCCCTGTGTGAGACGAAAGTGAGATGCACCTGTCCCTGGCTCCCCTGTGTGAGACGAAAGTGAGATGCACCTGTCCCTGGCTCCCCTGTGTGAGACGAAAGTGAGATGCACCTGTCCCTGGCTCCCCTGTGTGAGACGAAAGTGAGATGCACCTGTCCCTGGCTCCCCTGTGTGAGACGAAAGTGAGATGCACCTGTCCCTGGCTCCCCTGTGTGAGACGAAAGTGAGATGCACCTGTCCCTGGCTCCCCTGTGTGAGACGAAAGTGAGATGCACCTGTCCCTGGCTCCCCTGTGTGAGACGAAAGTGAGATGCACCTGTCCCTGGCTCCCCTGTGTGAGACGAAAGTGAGATGCACCTGTCCCTGGCTCCCCTGTGTGAGACGAAAGTGAGATGCACCTGTCCCTGGCTCCCCTGTGTGAGACGAAAGTGAGATGCACCTGTCCCTGGCTCCCCTGTGTGAGACGAAAGTGAGATGCACCTGTCCCTGGCTCCCCTGTGTGAGACGAAAGTGAGATGCACCTGTCCCTGGCTCCCCTGTGTGAGACGAAAGTGAGATGCACCTGTCCCTGGCTCCCCTGTGTGAGACGAAAGTGAGATGCACCTGTCCCTGGCTCCCCTGTGTGAGACGAAAGTGAGATGCACCTGTCCCTGGCTCCCCTGTGTGAGACGAAAGTGAGATGCACCTGTCCCTGGCTCCCCTGTGTGAGACGAAAGTGAGATGCACCTGTCCCTGGCTCCCCTGTGTGAGACGAAAGTGAGATGCACCTGTCCCTGGCTCCCCTGTGTGAGACGAAAGTGAGATGCACCTGTCCCTGGCTCCCCTGTGTGAGACGAAAGTGAGATGCACCTGTCCCTGGCTCCCCTGTGTGAGACGAAAGTGAGATGCACCTGTCCCTGGCTCCCCTGTGTGAGACGAAAGTGAGATGCACCTGTCCCTGGCTCCCCTGTGTGAGACGAAAGTGAGATGCACCTGTCCCTGGCTCCCCTGTGTGAGACGAAAGTGAGATGCACCTGTCCCTGGCTCCCCTGTGTGAGACGAAAGTGAGATGCACCTGTCCCTGGCTCCCCTGTGTGAGACGAAAGTGAGATGCACCTGTCCCTGGCTCCCCTGTGTGAGACGAAAGTGAGATGCACCTGTCCCTGGCTCCCCTGTGTGAGACGAAAGTGAGATGCACCTGTCCCTGGCTCCCCTGTGTGAGACGAAAGTGAGATGCACCTGTCCCTGGCTCCCCTGTGTGAGACGAAAGTGAGATGCACCTGTCCCTGGCTCCCCTGTGTGAGACGAAAGTGAGATGCACCTGTCCCTGGCTCCCCTGTGTGAGACGAAAGTGAGATGCACCTGTCCCTGGCTCCCCTGTGTGAGACGAAAGTGAGATGCACCTGTCCCTGGCTCCCCTGTGTGAGACGAAAGTGAGATGCACCTGTCCCTGGCTCCCCTGTGTGAGACGAAAGTGAGATGCACCTGTCCCTGGCTCCCCTGTGTGAGACGAAAGTGAGATGCACCTGTCCCTGGCTCCCCTGTGTGAGACGAAAGTGAGATGCACCTGTCCCTGGCTCCCCTGTGTGAGACGAAAGTGAGATGCACCTGTCCCTGGCTCCCCTGTGTGAGACGAAAGTGAGATGCACCTGTCCCTGGCTCCCCTGTGTGAGACGAAAGTGAGATGCACCTGTCCCTGGCTCCCCTGTGTGAGACGAAAGTGAGATGCACCTGTCCCTGGCTCCCCTGTGTGAGACGAAAGTGAGATGCACCTGTCCCTGGCTCCCCTGTGTGAGACGAAAGTGAGATGCACCTGTCCCTGGCTCCCCTGTGTGAGACGAAAGTGAGATGCACCTGTCCCTGGCTCCCCTGTGTGAGACGAAAGTGAGATGCACCTGTCCCTGGCTCCCCTGTGTGAGACGAAAGTGAGATGCACCTGTCCCTGGCTCCCCTGTGTGAGACGAAAGTGAGATGCACCTGTCCCTGGCTCCCCTGTGTGAGACGAAAGTGAGATGCACCTGTCCCTGGCTCCCCTGTGTGAGACGAAAGTGAGATGCACCTGTCCCTGGCTCCCCTGTGTGAGACGAAAGTGAGATGCACCTGTCCCTGGCTCCCCTGTGTGAGACGAAAGTGAGATGCACCTGTCCCTGGCTCCCCTGTGTGAGACGAAAGTGAGATGCACCTGTCCCTGGCTCCCCTGTGTGAGACGAAAGTGAGATGCACCTGTCCCTGGCTCCCCTGTGTGAGACGAAAGTGAGATGCACCTGTCCCTGGCTCCCCTGTGTGAGACGAAAGTGAGATGCACCTGTCCCTGGCTCCCCTGTGTGAGACGAAAGTGAGATGCACCTGTCCCTGGCTCCCCTGTGTGAGACGAAAGTGAGATGCACCTGTCCCTGGCTCCCCTGTGTGAGACGAAAGTGAGATGCACCTGTCCCTGGCTCCCCTGTGTGAGACGAAAGTGAGATGCACCTGTCCCTGGCTCCCCTGTGTGAGACGAAAGTGAGATGCACCTGTCCCTGGCTCCCCTGTGTGAGACGAAAGTGAGATGCACCTGTCCCTGGCTCCCCTGTGTGAGACGAAAGTGAGATGCACCTGTCCCTGGCTCCCCTGTGTGAGACGAAAGTGAGATGCACCTGTCCCTGGCTCCCCTGTGTGAGACGAAAGTGAGATGCACCTGTCCCTGGCTCCCCTGTGTGAGACGAAAGTGAGATGCACCTGTCCCTGGCTCCCCTGTGTGAGACGAAAGTGAGATGCACCTGTCCCTGGCTCCCCTGTGTGAGACGAAAGTGAGATGCACCTGTCCCTGGCTCCCCTGTGTGAGACGAAAGTGAGATGCACCTGTCCCTGGCTCCCCTGTGTGAGACGAAAGTGAGATGCACCTGTCCCTGGCTCCCCTGTGTGAGACGAAAGTGAGATGCACCTGTCCCTGGCTCCCCTGTGTGAGACGAAAGTGAGATGCACCTGTCCCTGGCTCCCCTGTGTGAGACGAAAGTGAGATGCACCTGTCCCTGGCTCCCCTGTGTGAGACGAAAGTGAGATGCACCTGTCCCTGGCTCCCCTGTGTGAGACGAAAGTGAGATGCACCTGTCCCTGGCTCCCCTGTGTGAGACGAAAGTGAGATGCACCTGTCCCTGGCTCCCCTGTGTGAGACGAAAGTGAGATGCACCTGTCCCTGGCTCCCCTGTGTGAGACGAAAGTGAGATGCACCTGTCCCTGGCTCCCCTGTGTGAGACGAAAGTGAGATGCACCTGTCCCTGGCTCCCCTGTGTGAGACGAAAGTGAGATGCACCTGTCCCTGGCTCCCCTGTGTGAGACGAAAGTGAGATGCACCTGTCCCTGGCTCCCCTGTGTGAGACGAAAGTGAGATGCACCTGTCCCTGGCTCCCCTGTGTGAGACGAAAGTGAGATGCACCTGTCCCTGGCTCCCCTGTGTGAGACGAAAGTGAGATGCACCTGTCCCTGGCTCCCCTGTGTGAGACGAAAGTGAGATGCACCTGTCCCTGGCTCCCCTGTGTGAGACGAAAGTGAGATGCACCTGTCCCTGGCTCCCCTGTGTGAGACGAAAGTGAGATGCACCTGTCCCTGGCTCCCCTGTGTGAGACGAAAGTGAGATGCACCTGTCCCTGGCTCCCCTGTGTGAGACGAAAGTGAGATGCACCTGTCCCTGGCTCCCCTGTGTGAGACGAAAGTGAGATGCACCTGTCCCTGGCTCCCCTGTGTGAGACGAAAGTGAGATGCACCTGTCCCTGGCTCCCCTGTGTGAGACGAAAGTGAGATGCACCTGTCCCTGGCTCCCCTGTGTGAGACGAAAGTGAGATGCACCTGTCCCTGGCTCCCCTGTGTGAGACGAAAGTGAGATGCACCTGTCCCTGGCTCCCCTGTGTGAGACGAAAGTGAGATGCACCTGTCCCTGGCTCCCCTGTGTGAGACGAAAGTGAGATGCACCTGTCCCTGGCTCCCCTGTGTGAGACGAAAGTGAGATGCACCTGTCCCTGGCTCCCCTGTGTGAGACGAAAGTGAGATGCACCTGTCCCTGGCTCCCCTGTGTGAGACGAAAGTGAGATGCACCTGTCCCTGGCTCCCCTGTGTGAGACGAAAGTGAGATGCACCTGTCCCTGGCTCCCCTGTGTGAGACGAAAGTGAGATGCACCTGTCCCTGGCTCCCCTGTGTGAGACGAAAGTGAGATGCACCTGTCCCTGGCTCCCCTGTGTGAGACGAAAGTGAGATGCACCTGTCCCTGGCTCCCCTGTGTGAGACGAAAGTGAGATGCACCTGTCCCTGGCTCCCCTGTGTGAGACGAAAGTGAGATGCACCTGTCCCTGGCTCCCCTGTGTGAGACGAAAGTGAGATGCACCTGTCCCTGGCTCCCCTGTGTGAGACGAAAGTGAGATGCACCTGTCCCTGGCTCCCCTGTGTGAGACGAAAGTGAGATGCACCTGTCCCTGGCTCCCCTGTGTGAGACGAAAGTGAGATGCACCTGTCCCTGGCTCCCCTGTGTGAGACGAAAGTGAGATGCACCTGTCCCTGGCTCCCCTGTGTGAGACGAAAGTGAGATGCACCTGTCCCTGGCTCCCCTGTGTGAGACGAAAGTGAGATGCACCTGTCCCTGGCTCCCCTGTGTGAGACGAAAGTGAGATGCACCTGTCCCTGGCTCCCCTGTGTGAGACGAAAGTGAGATGCACCTGTCCCTGGCTCCCCTGTGTGAGACGAAAGTGAGATGCACCTGTCCCTGGCTCCCCTGTGTGAGACGAAAGTGAGATGCACCTGTCCCTGGCTCCCCTGTGTGAGACGAAAGTGAGATGCACCTGTCCCTGGCTCCCCTGTGTGAGACGAAAGTGAGATGCACCTGTCCCTGGCTCCCCTGTGTGAGACGAAAGTGAGATGCACCTGTCCCTGGCTCCCCTGTGTGAGACGAAAGTGAGATGCACCTGTCCCTGGCTCCCCTGTGTGAGACGAAAGTGAGATGCACCTGTCCCTGGCTCCCCTGTGTGAGACGAAAGTGAGATGCACCTGTCCCTGGCTCCCCTGTGTGAGACGAAAGTGAGATGCACCTGTCCCTGGCTCCCCTGTGTGAGACGAAAGTGAGATGCACCTGTCCCTGGCTCCCCTGTGTGAGACGAAAGTGAGATGCACCTGTCCCTGGCTCCCCTGTGTGAGACGAAAGTGAGATGCACCTGTCCCTGGCTCCCCTGTGTGAGACGAAAGTGAGATGCACCTGTCCCTGGCTCCCCTGTGTGAGACGAAAGTGAGATGCACCTGTCCCTGGCTCCCCTGTGTGAGACGAAAGTGAGATGCACCTGTCCCTGGCTCCCCTGTGTGAGACGAAAGTGAGATGCACCTGTCCCTGGCTCCCCTGTGTGAGACGAAAGTGAGATGCACCTGTCCCTGGCTCCCCTGTGTGAGACGAAAGTGAGATGCACCTGTCCCTGGCTCCCCTGTGTGAGACGAAAGTGAGATGCACCTGTCCCTGGCTCCCCTGTGTGAGACGAAAGTGAGATGCACCTGTCCCTGGCTCCCCTGTGTGAGACGAAAGTGAGATGCACCTGTCCCTGGCTCCCCTGTGTGAGACGAAAGTGAGATGCACCTGTCCCTGGCTCCCCTGTGTGAGACGAAAGTGAGATGCACCTGTCCCTGGCTCCCCTGTGTGAGACGAAAGTGAGATGCACCTGTCCCTGGCTCCCCTGTGTGAGACGAAAGTGAGATGCACCTGTCCCTGGCTCCCCTGTGTGAGACGAAAGTGAGATGCACCTGTCCCTGGCTCCCCTGTGTGAGACGAAAGTGAGATGCACCTGTCCCTGGCTCCCCTGTGTGAGACGAAAGTGAGATGCACCTGTCCCTGGCTCCCCTGTGTGAGACGAAAGTGAGATGCACCTGTCCCTGGCTCCCCTGTGTGAGACGAAAGTGAGATGCACCTGTCCCTGGCTCCCCTGTGTGAGACGAAAGTGAGATGCACCTGTCCCTGGCTCCCCTGTGTGAGACGAAAGTGAGATGCACCTGTCCCTGGCTCCCCTGTGTGAGACGAAAGTGAGATGCACCTGTCCCTGGCTCCCCTGTGTGAGACGAAAGTGAGATGCACCTGTCCCTGGCTCCCCTGTGTGAGACGAAAGTGAGATGCACCTGTCCCTGGCTCCCCTGTGTGAGACGAAAGTGAGATGCACCTGTCCCTGGCTCCCCTGTGTGAGACGAAAGTGAGATGCACCTGTCCCTGGCTCCCCTGTGTGAGACGAAAGTGAGATGCACCTGTCCCTGGCTCCCCTGTGTGAGACGAAAGTGAGATGCACCTGTCCCTGGCTCCCCTGTGTGAGACGAAAGTGAGATGCACCTGTCCCTGGCTCCCCTGTGTGAGACGAAAGTGAGATGCACCTGTCCCTGGCTCCCCTGTGTGAGACGAAAGTGAGATGCACCTGTCCCTGGCTCCCCTGTGTGAGACGAAAGTGAGATGCACCTGTCCCTGGCTCCCCTGTGTGAGACGAAAGTGAGATGCACCTGTCCCTGGCTCCCCTGTGTGAGACGAAAGTGAGATGCACCTGTCCCTGGCTCCCCTGTGTGAGACGAAAGTGAGATGCACCTGTCCCTGGCTCCCCTGTGTGAGACGAAAGTGAGATGCACCTGTCCCTGGCTCCCCTGTGTGAGACGAAAGTGAGATGCACCTGTCCCTGGCTCCCCTGTGTGAGACGAAAGTGAGATGCACCTGTCCCTGGCTCCCCTGTGTGAGACGAAAGTGAGATGCACCTGTCCCTGGCTCCCCTGTGTGAGACGAAAGTGAGATGCACCTGTCCCTGGCTCCCCTGTGTGAGACGAAAGTGAGATGCACCTGTCCCTGGCTCCCCTGTGTGAGACGAAAGTGAGATGCACCTGTCCCTGGCTCCCCTGTGTGAGACGAAAGTGAGATGCACCTGTCCCTGGCTCCCCTGTGTGAGACGAAAGTGAGATGCACCTGTCCCTGGCTCCCCTGTGTGAGACGAAAGTGAGATGCACCTGTCCCTGGCTCCCCTGTGTGAGACGAAAGTGAGATGCACCTGTCCCTGGCTCCCCTGTGTGAGACGAAAGTGAGATGCACCTGTCCCTGGCTCCCCTGTGTGAGACGAAAGTGAGATGCACCTGTCCCTGGCTCCCCTGTGTGAGACGAAAGTGAGATGCACCTGTCCCTGGCTCCCCTGTGTGAGACGAAAGTGAGATGCCACCTGTCCCTGGCTCCCCCGTGTGAGACG